>JAIUND010000287.1:0-85367 GCA_034699125.1 Gisinianus flammeolus
CTCTCTCTCTCTCTCTCTCTGTGCAATCCCCAATCCTCAATGTCTCTCGTTTGTCTGTCTCTCGGACTATCATCATAATTATTAATGATCCAGGACACGACACACATATCATTTTATTATCTCTATAATCTACTCTAGTTTTCCCTTTCATCTCTTGCAGTTTTCAGTACATATCACTAAATTACACACACACAAACACATCCCACACTCAAAACCATAACTATCATGTCATTTTCATTGTGGAAAAGCCATTTATTATACACTGTACGCACCCAATGTGAGGAATTCTGCACACAAATTCTACATGGTGAAGAGGCATGTGTGTGTTTTCATTATCGATTGAGACATATGAGCCATGTGAACACATTTAAAAATATCACATTTATAGATCCTTCCCAAACACACACACACACACAAACTCTAATCACAACAGACTCCTTTTTTTTTACAAGTGACCATAAAACAAAAGCCAAATGCCTTTTTATGAGCTCATCAACCCAATACATGAATGAAACTCCTCTTTACTTGCAGTGTTGCTGAATATTCTTCTTTTTTTTCCTTTTTTTTGTTGGAAATGTGTTATTATTTCTATTATTATCGTTTCTACTTAATATGTTATTAAATTTTAAATGCATAGGGCGATCCAGGACAAAGAGGAAGGAGAGGAATTAAAGGACTACAAGGAGAACGTGTTAGTATAATTTCCATATTTTTATTTTTGCCAAAAGATAATGCAAGTATACATGTAGAAGTATGTAATTTTCATTAATCACATAAACTCATATGTATGTATTTAAAGGGTCCTCCTGGTTTGGAAATGGTTGGAGCTCCAGGCAAGAAAGGAGAGCCTGGAATATGTTTTGAAAGAGAAGTCGTTCAGGGACCACCTGGAATGCCAGGTATAGGATTATTTAGTTTTAGAAGAGTGTAAATAAAAAGAATGCGAAAGGGACTTTATCCAGTTGAAAAAAAAATCATCGTTCTTTCTTAACTTCACAGGTCAAAAGGGTCCGATAGGTCCAGAAGGCCCACCAGGAAGCCCGGGAGAAACTTATCGTGTTAAGACACCGGAGAAAGGGGAACGAGGTGAACCGGGAATTCCCGGACTTTCTATTGTGGGGAAGGATGGGGATGCTGGACCACCTGGTGAACCTGGAAGTGGATTGAAATTTGTTATGGTACCCGGATTGAATTTTCAAACTCACGATGAGATGTTACAGGTATGTATAAATATATATATTGGGAACATTTACAAAACTTTTTGTAGATGAATTTTAATTGTAGTGATGGGGGATAATAGTGAGAGAGGTCATATGTGAATCTATTAATTGTTTAATGGAAAATTGAAAAATATAGGTTGAGGCTAATGACGCATTTCCCCCTGGAACTATCGGCTTTGTTGAGCAGAAGCAAGAACTTTTTGTCAAAATTAGTTCGAATGGTTGGAAACAAATCCTCGTAAGACTAAATTTTCATATTTATTATGTATATTTCGAGAATAAATTGACTGTGTCACGTCACTCAGAGTTCCTTCTGGATTTTCTTGTTCATCCATTTTAGCTCGGAAAACTATTTCTAATAAAACCTACAAAATATGGAGAACCCGTCACAGAGACAAATCAGGTCGATGAAGATGGAAACCGGAAAATTTACTTCCCGCTTGAAAGAGCTCCCGTTGAAATTCATGTAAAACACACATTATCTTTCTAATACAATGCCGAATATTTTACTAATTGAGCTCTTTGTATTTATTTAATCCTGAATTAACAGGCACGGAAACGGCTTAAAGATCATCATCATAATAATCATCGTCGTTCTGAACATGGGAATCGTGATCCAAATCAATACAAATTCCCCATTCTCAACTGATCCCAAATTACTGAAACACTGAAAATATTTGAAAATTTACAAGCAGATTCACACACAGATTCACACAACAAATAGATTCAAATTTTAATTACCAGCACAAAATACTTGAAGAAAAAATGTCACAACTCAATTTGTTTTGAATTTAAATATTGAATAAAGAGATAAAAAACACGACGACATTTAAAATGAATAAAAAACTATGTAAAAATATATCATATTTTGCGATGTGTATATGAAAGCTTAGAAATTAATCCCATTTTGGAAATGTTTTAAGCTGAGTCAAGATAACGTCAAGATATCTTTGATTTGGCAATGAAAAAGTTCATGGCTTCGTTGGAAATATGGGAATTCAATCACAATTATATAAACACAAACACACAATTGGATTATAAAATTCACTGTTTGGATTAATGAAACAAAATTTTCAAGTTCTTACAATTATAAAAGAGAGACAAAATACTCATCAGTCGTAACTACGCGCTATATAGCGAGTTGAGCTAAAAACTGACAAATCTATAGTTAAACAAAGCAAAGATAGAAACTCATAAGTCATACGTTCGCCCTCTCCACAAGTTGCAAATTAAGTATAAAAATCACCATGTTGTTGGTGTTAAATTGTACATTTTCTTTGCTTATAATCACTGTAATTAGCATAATTCACGTACAAGTAGGAAATTGCTTCCTCTCCCAATTAGCAGCAAGGCTGCCTCTCCCGGTAAGAAATTATATAGTATTCCACTGTGGAATTTCCAGAAAATAAAACTCGATAAAAACTGATTTGTATATATGTATATGCGTATTCTATGACAAAAAGGGTACTCCTTCTCCGCCCGGAAGTCCTTGGCCATTGCCTCGAATTTGGGAACATGATCCGAAAATTGCTTCGTTGAGTTCAAGTCAGGATTTTGAGTACACTTCAAATATTGACAACTGTGACGTCTTAAATGCTGCCTTTGAGAGATACGATTACAATTTCCTCACTCATGACGCTTCATCTCTCATCACTCCAGGCGACTCACTCCCTGTTTTATCCAAAGTCCATGTGGAAATCTCACAAAATCCCAGTGAAAACCTTTGCTCGACTCATCCTCGACTCAATAAAAATATCACTAATGAATTGTGTAAGTAAATTCTGTTCAAGTACATAATATATTATGTATAATACCAAAAATGAGAGGAGGATGAAATGCACACTGAATATTTCAAACTTTTAAACACGTTCAAATCCTAAAAAAACTTTTGTCGAAAATCCCCATCAGATAATTTGACAATTGCACTCAATACGACTGATGACAAATCCGTTGTTGCCAAAATCACTGCTACGACGGTCTGGGTAATTCCACAAATTCCAACTAAAACTAAATGAGTCGAGATTTAATTTACCATTTACATATTCCTCTAGATTAATATGTATCTGGAATATATATATAATATTTGAATTGAATTTTGAAGGGAGCTCTACGTGGACTAGAAACATTTTCTCAACTTCTATGGAGGGATAGGAATTGGGTTTTGAATCATTTTTATATCAATATCACTGAGATCTCTGACTGGCCACGATATCCTCATCGAGGGATCATGTTGGACACAGCTCGACACTACATGTCACCAAATGTCATTGAACAAGTTCTAGACGCCATGTCATTTAATAAATTAAATGTTTTCCATTGGCACATTGTCGACGACCAAAGTTTTCCATTTGTCAGCACAACATTCCCTGAATTATCGGAGAAAGTTGGTGAAATTCCAAAAAAAAATTATATTCCAGTATCCATTACGTAAATATTAAATATATACTGACAACTCAGATGATAGATAACTTATTT
Source organism: Gisinianus flammeolus (assembly GCA_034699125.1). Lineage (NCBI taxonomy): Eukaryota > Metazoa > Arthropoda > Collembola > Symphypleona > Katiannidae > Gisinianus > Gisinianus flammeolus. The sequence goes on from JAIUND010000287.1 coordinate 3,696, forward strand.
ATGTACATATTTACTTAATTCTCCTGTTTTTTTTTAAATTAAAGGCCGCTTACATCCCTGGAGTTTTGGTTTATGATCCTGAGACGGTTCAGAATATAATTGAGTTTGCTCGTCTACGGGGGATTCGTGTCATTCTAGAAATTGACACACCTGGACACACACTTTCCCTTGGGAAAAGTCATCCAGAATTGTTAACGCCTTGTTATGGTGATGGTGTGAATGGAGGGACGGCCAATTACCCAAAGCATGCTGCATATGAAATCCTTGACCCCACCAAAGAAACCACTTATTCTTTCATGCGAGAACTCTTCACGGAAATCGTTCAGAATGTGACGAGAGATGAATATATACATTTGGGGATGGATGAAGTTTACTACAGTTGTTGGGAATCCTCACCGGAAATCAAAGATTTTATGGATCAGAATAATTACACAGAGTACAGTCAAGTTCTGCAACATTTCACAGAACGACATTTGGCCATGATTAAGTCTACCGGAGCCAAATCCATCATTTGGAATGATCCTCTCGACTATGGCGTTGAGGTTTTTTCCCTTTCCACAATTTAAATATGTAGTAAGATTATTTAACTTGTCTACAAAATTCATAAGGAGTAACCATATATATATTAATTTATCTTGTGCAGCTTGATATGGATGTCGTGGTTCAAGTTTGGAAGTCCAGTCCACTCACATGGCAAGAATATTTCCAAGTTAGTTATCTATATAGAAACGATCATAATTGCATATAATATATACACATTGATACGGGGCACATTAAAACAAATCGTAATTTGAAAATTTTGAATAGAAATCTTTGAGTTTGGGCTACACGACGATTCTCAGTTCCTGCTGGTACTTAAATTTAATTAGCTACGGAGAAAGCTGGAGGAGTTACTACGAGTGTGACCCGGAATTAAGTTTACCAGCTCCACTTCCAGATTGGCAACGTGACTTGATTTTAGGAGGAGAGGCTGCAATTTGGGGTAAATCATTTGAACGTTTTTATATGCATTTTTGCTATACTCATCTGGATATTCCTGTATTTGATCCATGAAAATCTCTTATGACATTTTTAGCTGAGTACGCGGACGCGACAAATGTCGTAGCAAAATTATTCCCTTACGCTGGAGCTGTGGCAGAGAAATTGTGGTCCACACCAAATTCCAGCTCGACGGATGATGCCATGTGGAGATTAGACGAACATCGTTGTAGAATGTTGGGGTATGGAATTATCTGTACATATGCAAATAGTTGACGTAATCTCTGATGCAATTCCTCATATTTTAAAAATATATAACATTTTCTACTGTTTTTGTGTACGCAGGAGAGGAATCAACGCTCAACCTATTTTTAATGGCTTCTGCTTCCCCCAAGAATTCCAATTGTGAGTCGGGTCACACAGTAATTAAATCAGTCGTCCATCTCCTTTTTTCATATTCTAACAATATATGTGAAATGGAAATAATGTCTTTCTTTTTTTTATTTTGGCTGGGAGTTTATAAATAAATAAATTGCGTATACATATAGACACATAACACAAATGTTCAATATATAGTCTTATCAGAAAACTAAACTTAACGTTTTTATCTGTACACAATAAATTGACGTCACTAACTATACATACCTGGAATATTACATAGTGTGAAGACTTAACGGGATTAAGTAACTGCAGTGTACCAGTGACTGAGTTGGCATTTTGGTGTGCGCATTAAGAATTAAGAACAACCTTAATAATTGTTTTTTAAAAGCAAATCCATATACTTCATACACGTCCACGTGCGTCATTTCTAACTTTAAAAAGCATATAATAGCATTGAAATCCCTTTTGTATTTCGTATAAATAGCTGCAAAAGGAACGAAGTAACGAAGAGTGACAAAATATGAAAATGATTGATCATTTTAATTATACGGAATTCTCAATTCGATAGTCAACATAGAAAAGGCCAGAGATAGATACGAGAAAACACTTTATGTAGGACGCAGGGAAAAGACAGTATATTTGTCTTCTATGAAATTAATCCATGAATAAATAATAGAGAAAAGGACGCGAAACCGTAAACAAACTAAAAATAAAAGTAGTTAATGGATATTTTAGTCGGTATAGTTTGATGAAATTCATTTCATACTCATCGATATGTCATGTTTTAATTCCAAGACGGCATTTGTTTTATCTCAAAGCCTGATTAGAAATATGGACAGTCCTATAACGTATAAAATAGGTGGAAATTCATTGATCAAAGCACAATTCACTTCTTCAACCTTCTCGGGAAAGTTTCTTTGTCGTGCGAGCAGTTTTGAATTCAAACCACTGTAGAATTTTGTTTTCTCTCATTTTTCAACTATAAATATTGAAGTTAAACTTTTCCTCAAACAAAAAACAATATCATGAGACTCCCAACAGTTTTGGCGGCAGTTGGGATTTTCCTCTTGTTGCTCACTGTGAATGTGACTGGAGCACCCGCTTTACCTCAAAATGAAGAGCAAGAACAAGAAAATGGAACGGATATGGAGTCCATGGTAAGTTGAAAGCGTTTTCTATTTTAGTCCGTCTTTATATTTTAATTTTGAGTCAAAGAGAAATTATTCTCATTTGAAGCAGAGATATTCCTTCCCACAGCATGTATCTTACATATATATTTTCTCCTTTCTCTTTCTTTATATGTTCAGGAGTTCCAGGAGAATCCCAAAGTGAATCCACTTGCATTGTCTCCATTGGCTAGGAAACTTTTCCTCATGAAACTCCAGCAGGAGGTGAAACGATCCAGATCTTGGCGACAGTGTACTTTCAACGCTGTCTCATGTTTTGGCTAACCATAACCATGAAAATCCCACATTACAGTATTTGACTTCATTGGTTATTCCCAATACTAACTATTTTTTGAGCCCATAATAAAAGAAAAAATTCGCATTCAGGTCCCTTAAATTCCTTGTAAATATGTACATTTTGATGTAAAACGATTATGGATTATACATGTAAATAAAATAATGGACTGGTCAGGAATTCTGATTCAGTTCAACGTTCTAATTTAATCGCAAACAGTTACTGGGAGTGAAATGATAATTAAAGGGAACTGACGAACAAAATTCATACGGAAGCACATGAAAAAATTTGTTAATTAATTTTAATGGCAAGGCTCATTTTATTTGACTATTTTTACACCACAATTACTACAATAAGGCAGGAAACAGAATGGTGAGGAGGTGTCGTCTGTTCGCTCATATGTTGATGTGTAATCGACGTCTGAAATCAGTCTAACTCTTTGACGTCTAAAAAAAGGTCTATGGGTGTTGCAGTTAGCTGTTAAACAGGGTAGATTTAGAGCAATATTTATCCCATTGTGTAAGACATCGAAGCAGAAAATTTTCGATGCTTATTAGATGTTTATTATCAGTTGTATTGTTAGTAGGAAATGAACAATTCCATTTTTCGTCCATACATTCTTCAGTATTGGAAAAATAAAACACACTTCCAGGTAGATAATATCGTAAATAACGAGTTCCAAGAAGAAGTAAAGCACTGTCGAACACAGTGACTGTCCACGATGAGAAAATTGTTAGTCCAATGGTTTCAAGTTGAGTAGGGAATTTGATTGTCGAATCATGTAAATGAAGAGAACGTGATTGAATGAATTTGTAAAGAGGAAAGTAGGCCAAACACAGTCATGGAAACATGTTCATTGTACATTTTTCGTTTACAATATGAAGCATTTCAAATGCTTTGAGATGCTCACAAAAAATACACGAGTCGTCTCCGGATTCTGAGCTTCTGTGATTTGTTCCTTGTATAGCTGTAAAAAAAGTAAAAACATCCCGTCATAAAAAATACCTATTAAAATTTCATGTTCATTTCAAGTAAAGGCGAGAGAGAGTAAAGGAGGAAACTAACCCAAGTTTTTTAAGCCAAAAACTCATGCTATGTGAGTACATATAAATCATGCAGAGAAAAAGCCAGTAAAAAATTATATTTGCAAACATGTGCCCTATATCGTATTGAAATTGAGTAGAAGAACGATATATGAAACAACGTCCGCAGTTCCGGTACGGCAAATGACCGTAAATATCCTGAGAAAGGAGAGAGATGAAGCCAAAGGCGATTACTACATTCCAGTGTGCCACACCAAGCAAATAATATCGTACTAAACCCACAAACAATCGCTCCTTTTGTATCACTCGAATTGATTTCTCCACAGTATATGTAAATATGTAAAATGTAAACCATCCTGTGGAAATAGCATGTAGAAATTATTACAATTTACAATCTGAGGGGCTCCCTATAATTGCCCAGCTCCGTTTTATTTTCTGTACTTTGAGCTAACGTGTAATTTCCTGGTTGACATACAAAATTGCCGATTGAGATATTTTAGCAAAGAATTCACATTCATTGCTGTACTCATGCCGATTATACAGAAACCGAAGCTGGAGGAGAAATACACGTGGAATTCCAAATTCCGATTACCAATATCATATGCAATGAATAATTGCTCTTTTTTTCTCGCTCTTTTAGGGACTTTTTTTAGGTATGTATGTACTTATTTCATTTCCCGTATTCTCAACCACAGTGTTTCCTCATTTTCAAAATTAAATAAATAGTGACAATGATAATAATTAAAGTTTATTTTCGACAATTACGAGTTAAATGAAAGCTTTCCCCATGACCAGAAAACATGCTGAAAATGTAAGAGAACTTTCACTATTTACATAATCGGCATGGATGATTTGTTTCCTCAGAGCAAACATTGCATTTCTCTCGTGATTCTTCCTAGTTTTTCTTGTGCAAATATAGAACTTTGATTTTGTTTAAACGCTGTCCAGGCAGGAATAATGAAAGAGTTCACGATTATTATTTAAATGTATGTGTTCATATCCGTGAATGAGTTGTGATAATATTCATGCAAAGTATATTTCGTAGGCTATAAAAACTCTGGATGACGGGAAATAGTTAACTTTGCTGCCGTTTTTCAACTTTGGGGAAATGTAATGACAATGACGATAACTGCTGTAATTACCTGACCTAACCTAAAACGTACATCCTGATTATACATAATATGTACGATAATGACATTATTTTGCATATTGGTCCTTTATTGGAAATCCATGAGGAGACGACTTTGAAACTGAAACCCTATAAATACATAGAGTTTTTGCGACAGAAAGAGTTCGTCTGCCTCAGCTTTCATCCTATATACTGCAAGAAAATCTATATACTGTCTCAAATTCAGATTTGTTTTCCAGTTCCACAGTTATTGAAACAAGAAAAAATGTTGACAGCCAGTAAAATCAAATTCCTGCAAAGATTTTTTGCCATTTCATGCATTTTCAAATGCTGTGTATTTCAATGGATTCCGTCCAAAAAAACTCAAATTCCAAAATTGACAATTTCTAAATCAAAATCCCATTTGTTTTTATACGCGTGTAATACTTTTTTGCTCACTCTGTACAGTGTGAACATCACTTTGAGTTTCATTGAAAAATATCAAGTTGGTTTCAGTGATAAAGTGGATTTTGCTCTACACTTCATGTACACAAACGCCTTTTCCAGTTTGTGTTTGGTCAATTTCAGTATGATTTGGAAGAGAGATTTGATTTGCCATTTTACAAACCAACTCATGTCCGAAAATGAAAATCTATCTGGTGAGGACATTTTATAACTTAACTTATTGATCAAAATGCAAATACTGTAGTTTAAATATTGCATAAAAAGTACACCAATTTTAAAATTTAAATATATGAAAACTCGAAACTCGCTTGCCGTTTTATATGAAGGGAAATTCATGAAGAGGAAGAAAAGGCGAGTTGTGGGACTGGGCACGAGAGCAGATAATTATTTGTGGGTTGTTTTCCCGTGGTGGATGACCAACTGTACAGAGTCATTCAAAATAAAGTTGTGAGCGATAAGGAGAGATAAGAAAAGGGTCGCAGGTACCATTTTTATTATATGTATATCCTAAGTGCGGAGCCCTTTGACTTTCCATTTTATCGTGAAAGTCAAAGGGCCCCGCACTTAGGATATAATAATAAAAATGGTACCTGCGACCTTTTTATTATCTCTCCTTATCGCTCAAAACTTTATTTTGAATGACTCTGTACATTTACAACAATGTTCTTTATAATTGAGCCCAAAAACACTCGATACATTTTCTCACGTTTGTCCACGGAGAATTTCTGGGTCTTTTCTATGTTCTGTGGCTTTGAGTACGTCATGATGTTTTATCTTTTCTTTGTCTTCATCTGTAATGGCTTTCTCTTTTTTATCCTTTACTCCAGTCTCATCAATTTCTGGCTCTGTCACACTCAGTAAGTCGACTGTCTACAGACATTTTCCAATCATGGAAATTATATTATTCATAGGTACATAAATCGATTATAGGTACGTTTATATACATTTTGAATTCTAAGGTATAAATCTGGTGAGATGCCAATAGACGATTTGGATTCCCCAATGAAATTCTCCGATGTATTCCCCGCATACAAAATCCTACAAATTCTAATGGTGATTTACAACGATTGTTTGTTTTGGGTTTGGCCATGCTTTATGTATCTGAACGTCGCTAATCACGTTCTGTTCATTTTCATTACAATCAAATCTCATGACACTCTCGGGACTTTGGGTCTCCTATTTTTTCCTTCGTGGGCAATTGTTTGGATTGCATTTGAATTCATCGTGTACTTTTTGCCTGGGAAAATATTTGAAAACTCTACAGTTTATAAAGAATCATGGAAAATGATGGCTGGAAGGACGCCAGTGGACAAGCGATATTTAAAATGCTTTAAATCATTCGGTGTCCGTGTTGCTTCTTTCATCACTCTCAAAAAATTTGCTCCACTACTCGTTTTTTTCTTTGTGTGTAATGCGACCATCAATTTCCTCTTGATTATCTAAAACTGTTCGTATGTAATAATTTGCATGAAAATCTGGGATTTTCAGTCTGAGTCATTTGTGTAGAATTCGTGCTAAATCATTTAGGCCCTAAATGTGATTTGCAAATAATGATTACAAATAAATTCTATATTCTTATTTATGCCACAGCCACATGATATATATATACCATCCATGTAATTCAATTCTTGCTCAGTCTATTTTGGAAATGTGTAAATTCTGTAAATATTGGATTATATAAAACTAGAGTTTATTCAAATTATTTGAGAGAAGATCAATTTAATTTAAAAAAGGAAAATGGAGAAATGTTCTCGGACAGTTGGAGTTTGATTTGGTCACTTTGAATTCAGCTAGTTGAGAATTATGGCAATTATTGGCAACAAGCGAGGTTCACGTTATTGAGAGTCGTGTCATCGTCATCTAAATAGAATTCAAAGAATTAATGTCCATTTAGTATTGATGTTTTCATATTATATACATATACGATTGCTTGAAAACAGTATCAAATTCTTAGACTATAATTATTTAAAAAAGTATTTTATATACCATTTCGTCCTTCAACTTGAGTTTGAATTCCACAAACTTGGAGACCTCTTGGACAACTAACGCGACCGGTCCAATCACCCCAACTATGAGCATTTCCTTCTAGCATCCCACCACTCGAGCAATAAAGTCGAAAGTTATTTGCTGCGGAATCGTCATCTTGCCATCCTTGATCATCCTCCGATCTCAATTCAAACCCCACAGCAAAGTCCGGAGAAGGACACTCTAAAATATTTCCCCAGCTACCCTTGAAACCTTCAGTGCTCATCACAGTTGCGAATGCTCTGGTGCTTGGATCAGATTTCAAATACTCTGTGGTATTTCTTTGGACTGTAGAGGATAAGCAAAGGAGTTCAATGGCATTGAGTGCACTGTCATCACCAAAGAAACCCTGGTCCGATTCCACCTTGAGCCGGAATCCATACACATATGTTCCAGCTGGACAAAGATCCACAATTCCCCATTCTCCCCAGTTCGTGACCGTTGGAGACGTGATGACGATATCTTGAGCCTCTGCAATTGATCCAATCAGACCCACTGCCAACACAATCGCTATGATATTAACTTTCATTATGGTGCGATTGTCTGGGATTTCGTAAAATTGCACACACACAGTCTCAACACAAGTCAAATATACGATCACTGATCAGACCCAAAATTACTCTGTGACCAACTTCGAACTCAAGTCTCTACTGTTGGGTTCGGTTTTGATATCAACTGTGATCGAATCAAAGTTGGAAATTTGGTGACGAAACATTTATTGTGATATAAATCCAGTGGAAGTAAGTAAATGCACAAATTCTATATTTATAACATGAAAAATTATCACAAAATTATCTAGAGAGTTTTAACAGAGGACTTTGGTCAATGAAAAAGAACTTGAGGGTCATTGACGGAGTGCTTTGGGATTTACATATAAAAGAACATCTGCCCTTGCACTTGATTGATAATTGTTAACACGTTTTTAGATTCAAGAGTGATTGATGGATGAGGAGGAGACGGATTTAAATTTCCTTCAAATCATGTACATAAATAGTTATAAATTTATGATGAGATGACACAATTATTTTTATTTACATATATATGAAAAAAAATCAAAATTTTTCTGTCGATATATAGGTGCAGAAAACAATTATGATGATCCTTATTTCCTGTCGTCTGTACTTTTGCTCTGATCTGTATGACTTTTCCTGAACATTAAACCGGCATCCCCTTGAGTTAGCATGTAACCGGGTACTAATCTCGACTCGACCGTATGAGTAGATTTATTTTTTTGCATGGCTGCAGGATTTTGCGGATTTTTATTTACTGCTAAAACTCGCACATGCTTTTGTTGGGCTTTGGCTGGCGTTGGTTTTTTGTTCAACGAGTCTGGATGAGCCGAATGTCCCGGAATTTGTGCCCTTTGAATAATTTTATTCGGATTTGCAGAGTCATCAGGGCGGAATTGAGCTAGAGCTCTAGCTAACTTTATTCCATATGCATAGTGACGAGCACTTTGTTCATAGTCCTCAACAGTTTCCAAAGAGGGTTCAACGGTCAGACAATTTTGATTGAATCTGGATTTGAGTTCTTCTTCGAATAAAACTTGTTTTTCTTCGAAAGAGTCTTTTCGAGTGCGAACAAGTTCTCCTCGCTGATTACGCCCCCAGTCGGATGAAAAATTTCGATGAAGTCTCTCCTTCTCATAGTCTAGTTTTAATTGGGCTTTGTCTGTTGCTGTGAGACTGTCATGACGTTCTTTTTTGGGTCCTAATATTTTGTCGACAAAGACTCCCATCTTTTGAGCTATACCTCGCTTTTTCCCCACACTTTTTTCGTTTCCTTGGTGGTCATTTGAAGACTCTTTTGTAGTTGGAATTTCCGTTTCCGTTTCCTCGGCCATTCCTCCATGTACATAAAACTTCACTGACTCAACATCCCCTCGTATTTCGTCGTACTTTGTTCAAAAAAACAACGAAAACACGCATGCATGCGCGCGCATGGCGCTTCAATTTTATTAGTCTGACTGCATAGCAAAACAAAAGGAAAGATTGAAACTTGATGCGAGTTTTGAAGTTGGAAATTTTTTAGTTACCATATGAATAATAAGGAAATGCACAACTACACGGTTTTTCGGAGGCCATTTTTTAAAACTGGTACATTGAAATTGAATGCAAATGTTTATTTAAAAAAAAAACAAATGAAAATGTTTCCTATTTTTTTCGTTTTGGTTTGGCAGAAATTTTTGGTTCATCTGATGAGTAACTACTTGACCCAGACGCCAGTGATGTCCTCCCTTTTGCCTTGTTAGGCATTTTTGATTTGGATTTCCGAGGATTTTGAGAGGAGGCAGAAGCTGTAATGGACGTTTTGGATTTTATGGGTTTTTTTCGTGCAGAACCGAGATTTTTGTCATTTTCATAACGTTTCTTCTTCTTTTTGCCCTTTTTACAGTCTTCACCACCGCAATCCGCAACAGGTCGAGAGTTGTATGGGACAACGGTGTCAACCCTATTCATCGTACGCTGACGCATTTGATCTCCCTCTTTAAATTGGGAGTAGGCTGCATATTGCTCTTCTTTGTTATTTCTTTCAAAACATTTAGTTTTGACGGGATCCGTCTTGGAATCTTTCTTTTTACCCTTTTTGTCACAATTTTTACAAGCGACTTCGGGTTGAGCGCTGTAAGGGACAGCCGTTTCTTGCGTATTAATGGATCGTGTCTTCATTAATTCACCCTCTTTAAATTGAGCATAAGCAGCAGCTTGACTTTTCTTCCTTGTTCTGTCCATCATTTTAGTTCTCTGTGGTTCATCTTCCGGTGGTTCATCTGCTTTCCCTGCACGACGTGTGTGCTCAATCCGTTTCCCAGTTTTGGGGTCTATTCCACATTTTGGATCCTGCTGTGTTGTACGTCCATTATACGGCACCGCAGTTTCTTGCGTATTCGTTGTCCTCGTTCTCATTTGATCTCCTTGAAATTATATATAAATACATGCTAATATTTAATAATCAAATTTTTGACTTGATTTGTTGCATTTTTTTCAATTTTCATCTTCATCGCACATACATGTATATATATATTATTATAATATACGATACGAGGGGTGATCCAAAAGTCATGCGAATTTTAGTGGAAATGAAATACTAGACTAAAGTATGCAATGTCATGAGTAAGAGCATATTTAGGAATGTACTCAAAATTTCATGGGAAAGTGTTGTCAGGTAGAGAAACATGAGCTTCGGCAAGTCGAAAAATCGAAGAAAAAGTACAAAACACAAATTTGACGCAACGTAATGTCGTCAGATTTCTGTATGGGAAAGGGACTATAGTGAAGGATATTCTTCAAGATTTGGTGGACGTGTATGGTAATAGTGCTCGGTCCAGGGCATAAGTGTTTCGATGGGGTAGTGCTTTTAAGTGTGGAAAAATTGACGTCGATGATGAACCAAGAAGTGGACCACACAAATCTGCAACTTGACCGGAATCAGTCAAAATTGTGGAAAAACTGGTCATGTCAGATCGTCGAAAAAGGTCAGGAAGATAGAGGAAGAAACGAGCATGTCATATAAAAGTGTTTGGAGAACTTTGCATGAAGAACTCGGGATGAGAAAGAAATTTCCCAGATGGGTACCTCCCAACTTGAGCCTTTTTCAATGGCAAAATTCAGTACTACTTTTTCAATAGAATTTAAACTTCATGGAAGGAGTTAAAATTTTCCTTTCGCGTGTGTGACAGGTAATGAAACATTGGTTTCTTGGTATGATCTAGAATTGAAATAAGAATCCATACAGAGAAAGCACAAGGGATCTCCCACACCAAAAACGGTGAAAGTGCAAAAATTAGCTGGTAAGGTTATGGCTACAGTATTTTGGGACAGAGATGGAATTCTACTAATTGAATTCATGGTGAATGGACAGGCCGTCATAGGGACCACATACAAAAAAAAATTTGAAAATTTGCGACAAGCGATAGTTGAAAAACGACGAAAAGGTGCAAAACGCCGAATTTCACTCCTTCCGGGCAACGCCCCATCCCATACATCTTGCATTGCAAGAGGTGCTATCCACAAACAAGGAATGACTAAATTTTTTCACCCATCTTACAGTCTTGGCCATGCATCTAGTTAGTATTACCCGTTAAAACATTTGAAAAAATTCCTCAGGGGTCAGAGATTTTACAGTTACAAAGAAATCGTGGATAGTTGAGTTCAGCGGTTCGACTCTCAGGACAAATCATTTTACTCTGAAGGCATCGAATCACTTAGATCAAAATGGGCACGTTGTATAGAACTGGAGGGAGACTACATCGAAAAATAATATAGATAGGAATTATAATTTTGACCCTTAATACAGATATTCAACCATTCGCATTACTTTTGGACCACCCCTCGTATGTTTAATATACTGCACCTTCCATTAGTGTTCTGGCCGTTCGAGCTCTGGACTCTTTCCTTTGATTTTTAATCATTTCTCGAGCTTTGTCCTCCATCGTCTCTTTCGGTTTTTCGTCTGTAATCCCTTTATTGTAAGGCACTGCTTGGTCTTCATAATTGTGCACACCTGCCCTCCCACTCTATACGTATATACACGCACGACAACATTTCATACATTAATAATTGGGATTGAATTGATTGGATTGGAACCGCGTAGAATATATATTTTATTTAATCTTTGACTATTTTTAAATGTTTAATATTTTTATGGAACAACTTACTGCTTGTATGAGGAGTATATACGTACCATTTTTATTTTAGTTTTCGTAAACGTGGTTCAGCATCCACACCTCTTTTACCACTCATTTTGTTTGCAGGCTACAATTATAGGATTGTGGAATTTTGAGCTCACGTTTTCACATTTCAGAATTGCAATCTGGAATTCCATTTCCAATATTTATTAGATGTTTTTTTTATGAATCGAACCTTATTTCATAATTTAGAATTCTCGCAGTCAAAATTCGAAATTAGCCAATAAATTTGTTTATAGGTATTACCTATATACTATGCTACCTACTGTAAATATACTATTAGGAATGCATACACCTACACGTGTATATAATATATATACATATATGAAATTCGGAGATGAGCACTCTATTAAAATTAATTGCAGGCTATAATGTGGCTTCTCACCATGACTACATATCCAGTTCATAAATAGTCACTCGTGGAATGTGCATATAGTTTGTGTTTATTGAATACAAAGGAAATATCAATATTATTATAAATTCAGTTTATTCAACAGTACATGTTGTAGAGCATCATTGAATACAACACGGGTACGAATTACTTATTAGTACGAATAAGTAAGAATTACGAAATAAGAATATTTAACATTATTAACAAAAATTAGCATTAATTATATTTTATACAACAATATAGAGCTGTAATATTTTTATAGAGTTCCTGCTATTTCTTTACAGATAAGTCATATAATATAAATGTTTTCTCCTTCTTTTTTTTACACATTTTGCAAGATATAATTTTATAGATAATCAACAGAGGAAAAAAGGTTGATGCAATAAATGCATGTTTCAGATGAGAGGTACATCATTCTATATTAACTATAAAAAAATTTGGTCCAACTCACAATTTGAGTCTGACACCGAGGTAAGTCAAAATAAGAATATTTTATTTTTTTCATTAATTCGACGAGCTCACGGAACTTTGACAGCTATTGGAGCTCCAGCCTCTGCTGTGGCCTCCACTTCTTTTTTCACATGAATTTTGTGATGCTTTTTCAAGTCTGAAGAAAGAATAAAACCACGTCCACACACTTGACATTTATGAGGCCTCTCCCCAGTATGCATTTTCTTTCTACAAAATATAAATTAAAACAAAAGGAATTATAATAAATTGATTAATACATCATCATCGTGTGTTTAAATTTATTCTTGTCTGTAACCAACCTGTGATAATGTAGGGAAACCAATTCGTGGAATGGTAAGCTAGAAATTGAAATAAGAAATCACAATATGAGTAAAAAAAAGATTTTTATTTTAGTTGTCATGCTGTTGACCAATGAGGCGCCTATACTTACTTGCAACCCGGTTCTGGACATTGATACGGACACTCCCCTGTATGGATTCTCATATGTCTTTTGAGAAGTGACGCGTAGTTGTAGGCTCTATCGCAAATCTCACACCGAAACTTCCTTTCTGTAGCATGAGCCCGCTGATGAAGCACCAAAGAAGATTCCTTCACAAATTGTTTTCCGCAAGTCTCACACCTACTCAATTATTCAAACAAAAAAAACCATTCTACAATGAGGCGTTCAAACCAATAGTGACTGTGTATTGTGGAGTACATGTTAATTATCGTTATATCAAAAATATGTAAAACAAATCCACTTACTGCAGATGATTAAGATCCTTATGTGTTTGAATATGTTTTTTAAGGTTAGAAATCTGAATGAAGGATCGAGCACATACAGGGCATTTATACGGACGTTCTGAAAAAAAAAGTCAAAATTTACAGCATGAAAGTTACTATTATTATTGTGGTTTTTCAGTCGAAAATAATTACACCACAATTCCAAAATATAAATAGACACGTACCTCCCGTATGGATACGTTCATGCTCTTTCCGGTTACTATGCGTTGCAAAAGCCTTGCCACAATATTTGCATTCAAAAGGTTTGCCTCCAGGTATATTGTGTAGTCTTCGATGACGATCATACAATTTATCATCCTCAAATACTTTCCCACACACTTGACACGAGTACAAACTACCATTCTCTTCTCCCTTTGTAATCCATTCAATCTCATCCGAAACTAGTTTCAACAAAGGCATCTTCTCTATGTCGTCAATTGAGGATCTTGTCATTTTGAGTCTCTTTGGAATGTGTTCTTCGTCATTTTCGTCAGCCAGTTCAGTTATCTCAAATTTCCTTTCTCCTTCATCACCTTCTTCGTCGTCTTCTTCAATCCTCCCCTCTTCATCAAGTTCATCCAGAACCCCATTCTGTTCTAATTTTATTTCAGTTTCATTATCAATTTCCATTTGAGAATCATTTTCATCTTTCGATATTTGATTGTGACTATTTGGAAGAGAATTAGTTGAGGAGTCTGAGCGTTTGGATGATTGAGATAGTAATTGACGATTACGGGATTTCATTATCGAAACAGCTGAAAATATATAACATAAGTATAAATATTTTTTCCTTTCTTTTTGTCCTTGTTATTTTTAATTATTATTGTTATATGCATATGTATTATATATGTATATCTATTTATATAAACACATCGTAAATTAAAAATAACAACGATTGAAAGATAGGATCTTACGGAGTTTTTCAGGTGGTGGGGGTGTTGGACTAGCGTAACTATGAAAAAATTTGATGTTCTCTAATATTTGTTCCCTTTCTGAAACGCTTGCTTCGAAATATTCATCTAGGGTTCTCCATAGTCCTCCAGGATAATTTACAGGGGTTTCCAAGTGATGCTTTTGTTTCAAATGAGTCTCGTATATACTTGACGTTTCTAAAATTTCATAGCAGAGTACACATTGATGAACAGCATGGGTTTTGTCGTAATGCTCTTGAAGGGCATCATGATCCTGGAAAACTTTTTCACATGCAATGCAGGAAATGGGTTCGGCTGCTGCTCGTTTCTCCAGACGACGGAGGAGTTTCAAGTAGTAATTAGAAAAAGGAACAGGTTTGAATCTTTTGACTGGATGATTCTTTACATAAAAATCTAAAGGAAGAATGTCCGCGTCTGCCCAATATCTATAAATAAATAAATAATTGACGCATTTATTATTGATAGTGTTTGGTACGTATGTACACTATGTACATGTACATACATATTTATAGTAATGATTCTAGTATAGGCAAAAACCTTTGCTATATTTTTCTACAAATGACTCACCGACAATAAGGTTGATTGGATTCGTATCGGTGCATGGCTTCATGACGGGCACATAGGAAACGGGCAATGAATTTCCGTTGGCAGATGGGACACTCATGAAAACGGGAATTGTCAATATGTGTCACCATATGATCATGCAAGTCATCTCTTGATTTAAACCACTGATAGCACAGTGCACACATTGAGACCACTGTAAATTGATACAAAAAAAAATATTTTGATTTGTGAATTAAAAGTCGCGTACATAATTGACTGACATAATTAAAAATTTTAATTGAGATTATGAAAAGACATAATAATAACATACAAATTATGTATTTTATTATAGGTACAAGTAACACTTGATTATTCATCGCATAGTTATAATATAATTAGTCCTTGATTAATCGTGTAGCATCCACATGATCACATCATAAATTTAAATACATGCCAAATGAATATATAGTAATAATTAATGTTTTACAATATCTGAAACGATTTAATTGCTTATCAAAATATACCTAATAAGTAATGCTAAAAACTACAACATCAATACATTTGTAAACACATGCAGGCGGGCGGTAATATGTATACTAATAGTAATACTAATAAAACTATACGTGAATGAATGTATACGTGACGAATATAAAACGGTTGTGATTATTGCCTATATTGAATAACACGGAGAGAGATTCGAGAGAGAGAAATACTACAAATTATGGTTACTTACTTTCATCATTCGGTCTCCGATTGTAAGCAATGAGTAACTCATCATCCGAATCCAAATCCTTCCAAAGCCAATTATCCACATCCCAAAATTCAGGGGACTTGAAATTTTTATATTTTTTACTGGACATTTTTTCGTTAAAATTCTAAAGAATTCGACTTCCACTTTGTTGCTTCTTGCTAAATTGTGAATTCAACGCCACAGACTCCTTTCATAATATTCTTTCATAATATCCCGCAAAGACGATTCCTCGATTTCTCCTCTATTTTTTTTCATTGACAAGACTACTGCCTTTTTTACCTTACATTCCCATTTTTTATTAATTTTATGCACCTTCAAGTTGAAGGCTTCAACTGATTTAATGATTTATTTACTGTATAGTAAGAAATCAATTAAACAAGAATAGAAATTCAAAATCAATTAATTGCTGTTTTTCTTGGTATTTACTCGTACCTACTATTTCCACAATGAATATATGATTTCAAAGGATACACGCATTTATTTAATTGCATTTATTATTATCGTTATGGCTATATATAGTCAAATAAAGTTCAATGAGTTTTTTTTCAAATGATCGAGAAGGCAACAAGTGTTGTTCACTTTTAAAATATCATTCTGACAGGTTGAAACATGTGGACTGTTGGTTACCCTGGGATTACACTGATGAAAAAACAATTTAGTCAATATAATATACACACACCCTGTGAAAAGACAACAGGAAATATGCATGTATGACAGTAATACAGTAAATGCAATATAATAGTCAATTTATTTATGTAAATAATTTCAAAATAATATTAAACAAGTGGCAAATTGTGATTTATTACTAATTCAATTGCATTGCACTACTAAGCTGTGACGATACATTTAAATTAATAGCTATATATATAAAACGTGATGAGTTTTTGTCAATCACTCGTTTTGTTCTTCTTATTCTTCGCTGTTGAATCTTTCATATGATTACTATTGTACATATATAGTCAATAGTTTTGATTGTCGTTGGAGCTGCAAATTGTCTATGTATATAGTTGTACTACCTTTTTAGAAAAATATATATGGAGAATACGGTAGGACCCAAAATCCCATCAAAGCGTCGACTACCGCAGAAATCAAAGTTGAGTAAGTTATCTAAGATATAACTGATCTTATAAAATTCTACACACTACCTCTTATGCATGCAGATGCATACATGCACCTATATGTTTAAAGTACAGGTTTGTCGTGTATTCGCAGTGTGAGTACATTTGATAGTTGAGAAATATGTATTTAAAGGACAACAACAGGGAAAAAAGAAGGAACAGACAATGAACGAGGAATTTATGGAGTTTAAGCAATTTCTACAAGAGCAAACAGCACGGAGAGGAAGTACAGAATTTCGTAGCAGAGTCGCAGCCGCTCGAGTCAAAGATTTACTAGAACATCAATTAGCCATGTTGAGACTCACTAGACAAATGAATAAATTACTAGGAGACTTAAGTTCAACCGACAGTGCTTCATATAATCCCAATAGTTTTATTAATAAAAACAAATATTTTGACAGTCCCCCTCCTGCACCAAGAAAGAGTAAAAAATCGTCCAGGTACGTACTTATATATTTTCGTACACGTATATTTTTCCATATATCATTCAGTGCATGTATGGTATATGTAATGCTATATCATGACAATCTTGTTGCTTGTTCAAATTGACTATGTAGTAAGACAGAATATGTAATATTCAGTGGAGGACCCAAAGGTATCTATACTATATTCAATACTTCCACAGGAAAACAAATAAAAAATTTCATTCTTCACATTCTCAATATGAAATGTCGTCTCAATATTAATTCGACCATTTTTTTACATGTATATTTGTATTAATTGCTGTATTGAAAAAGGGTTGGAATACTCAAGTCTGAAGAAGAGCAAAACTGGGACATTCCGTATGGAGATTGATGTGTCGGACTTTGAGCCGGAGCATGTTGTCATTCATACAGAGAATAATAAAACAATGCACGTGAAAGCATGTAGAAAAGCTGGGACGAGGAAGACGTTAAAAATTGTGTCCCCGGATGGTATTGATATTGACGACGTCTTAATACATTTCCCTCACGATGGGATTCTGATTTTGGAAGCCCCGTAGTAGAATTCACACATATATATATATACTTAATTACAGTATATATATATATATAGGAACTCAAATGGAACACGACAAAAACAAACATGACATGGTCAACTTTTTAAATGTGTTTAGTCAGTAAATAAATGTATAGAGAATAAATGCATGTGTACATAATAAACACACATGGAAATATGTAACACAATACAAACATCCTGTCAACGTGTCAAACTTTCTTTACGCTTCTGTCTGTCGTCTTCCTTCCTTGCGGTACTTGTAATAATAATTGAAAAACATCTCACATTCACCTTATGCACTTTTACTGTGTTAGCACATATGAATGATGGGCTGTAATTCCAAATGGAGCAAAATAGGGCCTCTCATCAACTGTATTTATATCATAAGATTATCATAGACCTCAACAGTATAAAGTAATCACAGAAACCCTGGACAATTCCTCTCTCCAGCGCAACAGCCGGGAATCGAAGATGTGATTCTTGTACAGAGAAGTCACTAACACCTCTGCGCCAAGTTGTCCTGAAATTTCTGTCACGCTCATTCCCCCACTATAATTCCATACAAATACATTGAAATTGCCATGACATGACATGCACATATCAAAATTGGAAGAATTCACTGCATTTTCATTCTATCATTGCTCATGTTTATGCATTAATGCTCATATTTTTATTTTCACTAAATTATATTGTATATATTTACAACGACAAAAACTTCATACATTGACTTTGGAAATTTCAAATCTGAGGATTGTTTTAAAAATACTCAAATGTTCCGGAGACATTTCGTATATTTGAAAAATTGGACTCACCCTATAAAAAGACAATTATTTAAATCTCACGAGGTAACAAAAATCACAACCACCTTCATTGAATACAAACTAATTATCAATTCTATACAGTGGAATTAATTTATAGGCCAATCAAGTTTGATGTGAATTACTTTATTTTGTATACATATTAATATACATATAGAAAGAGTTCCAAGTGACTGTTCTGGGAGCCAGTGGCCAAATTGGGCAACCCTTGAGTTTACTACTCAAACATTCAGATCATATTGCCGAGTTACATCTCTACAATGTGATTCATGCTGAAGGTTTAGCATTTGATTTGAGTCATATTGAAACTCGGCCTCATGTCACCGGCTATAATGGTACAGGAAAGATTGCAGAATGTTTAGTGGGTTCACATATTGTCATTATTGCTGCAGGATGTCCACAACAGTCAGGAATTAGTATAGAAACTTTACTCGAGGCAAATTCATCGATACTCACTAAATTGGCGGAAGCCTGTACACTTTTTTGTCCCAATGCTCTCATTGCGATCATCACTGCGCCGGTAAATAACGGCTATTGGTGTTTATTTGGAGTTTATACTTGAAGAAACCCTTGGTTTGTAAATAAAAAAAAACATTTCTTGAATTATTTTCTTGATATAGATCCCTTGTACTGTCCCAATCGTATCGGAAATATTTAAAAAAGCCAATGTCTACGATCACCGAAAAATATTTGGTATCACAACTCTGGACGTTTGTAGAGCAAATACTTTCCTTGCCCAAATCAAAGTACTTTTAATTATATACGAATCCTAAATATTATGTTTACGTTTTTCTGAAAGATTCTGAAAAATTATCAAAGATTTTTTTCTTTATAATTTTCAAGAAAGTCGACCCTGCTTTTGTGAATTGTCCAGTGATTTGCGGAAGCGGGAAAACTGCTGTTCCACTTATTTCCAGATGTAATCCACCATTTGAAACGGATGAAATCTCTCAAGAACAAATTCAACAAATAACAAGACGAGTTCAAGTAAAAACAAAATAAAGCTTGGGATTTTGCTCAAATTTCATTCAAAATCTTTTTTTAATCTATATTCGTTATTTGTTTGAAAATTCAACTCTTAGAATGCCACAGCGGAAGTTGCCGCAAGTAAAGGAAAAGGTTTTGCAGCGACTTTGTCCATGGCTTACGCTGGAGCGAGATTTCCAAATTCATTGTTAAAAGGGCTGGCTGGAGAACTGAACGTCTTTGAATGTACTTTTGTTCGTTCGGATGTTGTGGAAGGAACCAAATATTTTTCACTACCAGTCCAACTTTGTGTATGAATTATGAAACGAACCCCCGAATTTCGATTGTAGCATAAAGTTTATTGTATAATATAGCAATGCTACAATGCTAAAAGAAAATCCAGGAAGTACTAATATGTATCTCACATTGAATTTGTTACAGGAAGACGGTATTGAAGAAACGTGTATTATATCAGCAAAAATCACTGCCTTTGAGCAGGATTTGTTGAACCAAGCAATTCCGGTGCTCAAGAAAAATATTCAAGAAGGAGAAAATTTTATTCGGAATCACATGAAATAAATGTTGAGTTTCAATATTTTAAGTAAATATGTAAATACAGTAGTTTTTATTTAATTACAAAAGTTGTTGAAAATAAATTTAACTAGTAAAGTTATTCCTAGGATAAATAAACTGCATATATATCAGAATAAAATTCAGTTTTTTTTAGACAGTCGAGCGAGTATATGCAAATTCAAGAGCTTGTAAAAATTTGAGGTATCTTTTCCGTTGTGGGTCCACCATGGGAATTTTGTCCATTGGACAAAATTGAACATGAAATCTTCTATCAAAAACATGTCGGAAAAAATCCAGGCCAATTAAACTCTTGGAAGTTTTAGTAATGGAAAAGATGGCTCGCAACAGATTTTCCGGGTACATTTCACCGTTAGTTAATTGAAAATACCCCGTACCAGGAATTTCTGGTAGACTCCATTCGTATGCTTCATTTTCTGCTGGGATTAAATAGGGATCATGACTCATCTCTGTGTTGATTCGAACTAAATGAGATACTTTATCAAAATAGGGTTGAGGATCCAAACGAAACCTTCTTTTTCCATTCATAAAATGTGTAAGGACGACAATCACATTGGAATTGAGCTCATCAAATAGTCGAGCTTTGAGGAGATGGAGAGCTTTCAATGTTTTGACAAATGCCGAGTCTGGATGCCCAAACTGTGGAGTATTATCAAATTTTGTGACTATCACTACGATATGGGGGATGCAACGGGACAGCTCGGAGTCTGTATCCAGAAATTTCTTCAAAGATGCCAGGATTTGAGCGTCCCACCCTAAAGTTTGTGGGGATGAATTTAATCCGGGGACGTCAATTACTCGGAAATTGTCTACTGGATATGTTGAGCGGAATTCGGAAATTCCTGTCGTTCCCACTTGACGACCGACACCGACGGGTGCATGTTCATTTCCAAATAAGAAATTTAACTATAGCCCAAAAAAAGAACAAAAAACATGAAATGAAAAGCCATTGAATCTATCGCTCAGAGTGATAGAAAAACTGAAAAGTTTCTGTCTGTGTGTACCGTGCTAGATTTTCCGGATTTTCCTTCACCAATGAATAAAATGATCCCATTGTTGGAACTCTGAGGATGACGAACTCTCGTGATTTGACCAACTGACCCAGAGAATCCAAGCTTTTTTGTCCTTCTGGCAGGTTTCGGTGGGCTGATATTTGGGTTCGGACTGTGAACTTGATGACCTGACCTGTCAATTAAAATTAGCAAATTGAATCAGCATTTAACTCAAGTGAAATGGCTAATTTTTTTGGATTATTTCCTTACATGATAAAAACGTTTTGATCCGGAATGTTGCGGGGAAAATCCTTTGAAATATAAATGATCCAAAGGCAAAGTGCTTTTCAAAGTTAATTTATTTCAGCATGCTCAATTATTGTAAATTGTACCATTTAAAATTAGTTGAACGTCTCGACCACGAATGAGAATGATGGAATTACAGCCTAATCATCAATATACTGGGATGATGCATGTGTTGCAGTGTATGACGTGAAACGAGGACCAGATATTGACAGTTTTATCTTGTCTTCTGGATGTCAAGATAAAATAATCGTAATCAATTACCAAAATTACATAACCACACGAATATTTACGTTTAAAGTTAAGCCATTAGTAGTTCATGGTAATAACAATCACACGTTTTTATTTATAGATTTTGCTTTCAATAGTCCATATATAGACAAAAATTTCATTCGTTTTGTGACTTTTTTTTTGTATACACGAAAGGAAATTACAAGAGTTAATTTCAAAAGTTGAGTCATTTTAACCTTGGGATGCTTGAGCTTTTGAAATAGAATCTCCAATGGCCAAACCAAGCTGTCCATTTCGGAACCCAAAAGCTGACGCTTGAGCATGAGCGTCTGCTTCTGCATTGGAACCACCACCGGGCGATGTCTATACATAGAAACAATGTGTAAAAATTAAAATCAGATACACCTGTCCTCATGCCAATCAAAAAGACGGATACTGATTAAGGTAAAATTATCCTTTTCTTACACCTGACACAGCGTGTGAATTTGTTTTGGACTTTGAGAATCCCACATCATTCAGTCGCTGGAGAGGATTAAAATTTGAATTTAATATTTGTGGGTTGAAAGCGAGTGATATCGCCATTACTGACGCCAAAACCACAATCACCTTTAAAGACATTTTATAAGACTGAAATTGAACGTAGTTGCTTTTCTTTTCTGTCAAGATCTTCCTTTGCTCCGACGATAATGATGAAACTCTCTGGTCTGCTTTTATACCCTATGACAATCAGTTATTGTACATGCTCACACACACCTTTCATTTCATTGTCAAATGTAGAGAACGCGGACGCAGAATTAACGAGTTTTCACTTGATTCCATTTAGTATATGTACATTACTGTACATACATCATTCTCATATCACGGCGAGTTTGTAAGTTAGTCATTATATTTACTTGGAATAACTATAATTAAATTTAATCTTGATGCAACAATTTCTTTTGTATTTTCCCTTAAGCTCAAAAGAAAATTTGACTTTGTCAGGTTGTAAAGAAAACGTAATTCCATAATTTCTTTGGTACGGTTAACGACTTTTATCATTATTTTAGAATGGAGATTTGTTTTGTATTCAGTTTTGAATGAATGGAATAAAGACTGAGTAATTATACGACAGTGGAGTGGGAAATCATATATGAATCAATTAAGGACGAAATCAAACATTTTCATTGGTAATTAATTATTTGCATATCCGTAGAAATCCAAATGACCAAATTAGCATTTTATAGTTTCCCCTCAACAATGTGAGATTAATTGCCATCATATACAGGCTTTTAGGTTTACAAAAGTTTATTACATTTGATACTACACAAAAGCCACAATATTTTCTATATTTCTATATTATCTATATATATCGTACCTTATAAAACAATAAATTATGTATACGTTCTGTTTTAGTTTAAACTTTAAAGTGTTTGAGTAAGTCGTTTTCAGTCATTTTCACTGGAAATGATAAGTAATTCAGTGTGTACTTGATTTGTTCAATGTTCAGTCCATTATACAGTTGTTTTAAATGTGTACAGCAAATAAGCTTGTATTTTGGTGAGTCATTTGTTTGCTAGTGTGTGTGTTTTACTGAGTAAGTTTTGTTCTCGTTGTGGAGTTTTAATAGTATTTGTATATGTTTTAGTAGTGGTGCTGAGTCCTTTTTTCATTTGGCTTAAGGGGTTGCAGACAAACTGTGAGCATTGAATATCCTTTGAGTTTTTAGTGTATCCGGATTGAAAAGCCTGAGAAATCCTCTCGATCCAGTCTGATCTGTATTTCATTGGAATACTTTTAAGGATTCTAAAATAAATATATAATATACACAAAATTTTAAAATTATTTACGTACATGCACACAAAGAATTTTAATTTACCAATAGAATTCTTTTAAAAACACATTTCTGTTTATTTACGTATCGATCCAAGTAGATTTGTCGTATTTCTTGGCCATTTTGGAGATCTCACATGAGATTCGTTCAATACATTCATCTGAAGTGAGGACTTGTCTCGTCAATCGACTACTTTCCTTCCAAAGTACACGTGCAGAGCCCATGGCCCGACCACAGATTGGACTTGCTGCCTTGTCAATAAATGGGATGGGAAATAAAAGAATGAGGAAGAATAAGCCAGCGATTGCTGGAATTGCAAGCAGTACTGTTTTCAAAATGGCGGAGAGTCCAAAATCTTTATATCCTTTGAATCCAAACCAACCACTGAGCGTGTCCCAAAGCTCTTGACCGTAGTCTGGAAAAAAATGCATAGTGAAAAAATATATATGTACATTGAGAAATGATTCTAAGGAGAGTTAAAATACTGGGAAATGAATGAAATGATTGTGTAAAAATTACCATGATTCCAACCATGTCCTGGTGGATTCCATCCCCAGCCTGGATTAAAATGATGACTCAAGAAATGACTGTGACCATGCCCTTTGTGCACATTCGGATAGACTTGATAATGAAATGCTTTTGTAGGATACACCGGAGCACTCCAACCATGTTGATGACCATGACCGTGACCATGACCGTGACCATGATGTCCATGTCCAATTGTATAGCTGTGCCCATAATGATTACTTGCAAGGCCTGTAGTTTCATAGCCCACGTCCGCGGAAGATGCAGCATTATCCGTATTCGTATTGTAAGATGAACTGGAGTCTGAACCAACTCCTGGATTTAAGGATGATTGATCTTCAGCACTCGGCCACAAATGATCTAAATCATTTACACTGTTGAGATTATTATTATTGTTGTTGGTCTTGATGGTGTGAGCATTCAAACTATTCACATTATTAGGAACTCCAGCGTATGCTTTCCCTCCCCGATTGTCACTCATAAATGGAGTTCCATAGTAGTCGTTATTATTATGATAATAATTAGAGCCGTTGTGGATTTGTAAAGGGAATAAATGTGTAGCACCGAGAGAAATTCTCACTACAAATGACTCCACTAGTAAAAGTTTTATTATCAAGTGAAATACTTGTGAATCCGCCATTTCACACACAGCGGAGGTATAATAATATATATTTTCACTATATAAACGGAAAAGTCTTGCTATTGCTGTCCAACTTGCATTCAATTAAATCAGATTGTGGTAAAGAACGAGACTTTATAGAGAAGATTTGGTCACAAGGTCACTGGGTGAAGTTTTCGTTTGTTTAGCCTGGTATTTGGGGGAAAACCCTTTGAGGCCGGTACAAAATGACTGAAATGTGTAGGTAATATGAGACTATATGAGACAGCAGACAGGAAATGGAGAAGAACGGAATCGAGAATGAAAACGAATAACGAATACAAGATTTCCGCCGTCGTATAATACGTATATTAGATACAGGCAACACTTTTTTTGTTTGGACAATTTTACACGTTTTGACGAATTTAGCTCTTCCGTAGATGGATGAAACAGAGTCAACTTTACAAAGCAATCTTTGAGAGTGGAGAGAATTCTGTGGGAGGAAGAAGATGACGAATTGTAAAATGACAACAATTCCAGTTCAGATCAGTGGATGGACTACACTAAATTTGCACACATCTTGGGAGTTTTACTTCATTTAGCCATTTTCTATTATTTGCTCATGATGAAAAAGTCCCGTATTTCTTTCATGACTTGTGTGTTCATTTGGCCTTTGATCTTCTGACATGGTTTCTTGTTGAAATCATTTAGTTACAAGCTCACATACACATATGTCTGAGGTTGTTTTGAGTCAAAACTTTTGACACGAATGAATTATCTAGGTGCAAAATGCAATTCGAGCGTTCAAACAAAATCTTAAAACAGTTAAAATCTAATAATGGCATATAGACACTGGGTTTTAATTTACTTTGTGCGATGTGTGGAATTTCTCACGTTAGAATATTTTAATAGCTTGCTAGTTTTTGGGAACAACTTGAGGAAAAAATGAAGATTACATGCAGTAGCTTTACCATCATTTTTATTTCGATCTTTACTGATTCTGAAATCATTGTGCAAATTTAATTTACCTGCTATATATCTGTAATGACCTGCAATCTGAAATGTTTATACCACACGAGTATTGTTCTTTGAATGCAAAGGGAATTATACACATTTGGATACTTTGAAAAAGTGTCAATGACTTCGTGGCTTGACATTATGATGATGCCAAATACATGTATAGCTCAGAGGAAATGACAAAGTAAAGAACTTGTATCAATAAGCAAAATGGATTACAACTATTTGTATTGTATACTGAACCTACAAAGTAAACTGAGACGGGATTGTTTTGCCTGTTGAAGTTTACGTATTATGTATGTACCTGCATAAGCAGTCATTAGGTTAAGTACGGGATTTTTTTGTAGAGCGCATATATAGTTGATCATGAGAATACGTTGGAAATCAAAGAACAAACATCGGCACTTGTTCGTAATCAAGTTTGCATATTGCCAGCCAAGGCACATTTTATTGAGAAAATTAATAAACATTATTAACTTTCCTAAGGCAAAATAACAAGTAGCCATACATTTACGTGTATTTACAACATATTATAGAAATATCGTTTTAATACAATAAATATTTGAGGATATTTTTCAGCTTCGAGTTCGAATTCCTTTTATTAGAATTTTGTTGTTTCTTGTAATAAGTACTTGTAGACATGTTTTTTGGTAACGTGTGATGTGATGATTGACAATTGA
Organism: Gisinianus flammeolus; assembly: GCA_034699125.1. Classification (NCBI taxonomy): domain Eukaryota; kingdom Metazoa; phylum Arthropoda; class Collembola; order Symphypleona; family Katiannidae; genus Gisinianus; species Gisinianus flammeolus. Next base: position 30,321 of record JAIUND010000287.1, read on the forward strand.
ATGTAGGTACTTATTTAGTAAATACTATTTACATAATATTTAATGTATGTACTTATGTCAAATCTATTTTTCCCTATCAAATAAATTTGTATACATCATTACAATAAAAATATCATAAAATTACTTGGAATCCACGTACGTTTTTTTAATAGGCGTATATTTGTGTATCATGTCTTTTGGATTATGTTTCTATCATAAATTGCACATTGTATGAAAATCACAGTTCATTGTAATAAGTATGTAATTACTTAAGATATATTTGGCTCCTTGGCTAATTACATATACCGATTATTTCTAACAATATTTTTTAATTATGATGTGATTCTACTTGCAAATAAAAAACCAATTCTATACATAACAATAAAAAATTTTGTTCGTGAACAAAGAAAGAAAGGCGAGTTAAATCGTACCGACTTTAAATTAAGATGTCAGTTGAACGTAAACCCTTCACTACCCTCCGTGATGGCTGTTAACAACGATTTTTGAAACTCTTCAAATGAGAGATGATTCGAAAGACAAATTTCTGAAAAGCACGTATGGGCTATAGGTAATTTGCCCATAGTGCTAACTATCGTGATGCGAAACCGCGGTTCAAGAAACTGAAAGCCTCCATGCGGCAATAGAGAACTGCCTATAAGGTAAACACATAAACAGAATTGTGGCTTAAATATACTAATTACTAATGTACATTCACTATCGAGTATTTAGAATTTCACTTGAAATGAGAAAGGTTTTTTAAAGCAAAATTTGTACCTGTCGTAAATTGAAGGAGACGAACTCGTTCATTTTCAGTCATATTTAAGACGCAATTCCAAAACCAGGTCACAATTTTAGTACAATACATTTCATTTGACGGTGTGAGTGTATGAAAGCTTTTCAAGTCTTCAGTATTTATGGGACTGTTTCCACACATCAGGAGCTAAACAGGCATACAATAACGAACAATTTAGTATGGACCACATTCAAATGAGTACATCAAAAGGATTAAACTCATTGTAGTAAAATGACTTCATACACATCATCGTCACCAAATTCGATCTCACGTACCTCTAATTCATTTTCATCGAAATTCGTGAGTAAAGTAAAAGGAACAATTTCATTCAGGCCTTTGATAAAAGACTGGATTTCTGGTTTAACTTGATTACATAATCGATACTGAGCTAGAGCTTGTAAGTATTGTAATTTGTTCTCATTGTTTACAGCTATTTTCCCACCATTCGGAATGAGGTCTATCACCTTAATTAAAAAAATTCAAACATTTTAGTCATAATGCCTACAAAGCCAGTTACATTTAATGGATGTTTTTTTTTGGTGTTTCGCTTACTGAAACCAGTTTCCCACCGTCACTATAAACTTCCTCAGAGAATGTCAATTCCATATCCGTCACATCACTAGCGTCCAGTATATACTTAATTTTGGTCGTAAAATACTCTGGATCATCATTTTCAAAATGCTATAAGCAGGCATAAAACAAAAGATTACAATTATAATTAAGAAACTTTGATTCTCCTAAACACAGAAGAAAAAATACGAGTTATTAAACTTTTAAGGATTTAGTGAACACATACCTTGTAATGTGGAGGAAATCCTATGATTTGAGCCAAAAATGAACGGCAAAAGCGGCCATGTACCATTTGCTTGAAGTAACCACCTTTAAAAAAAAAATTAGTTGTAAGTTCAGTTTTAAACAGTCAAAGAATGAATATTATGTAATAATAATTATGAAATGCTGATTATTATTATTATTATTATTATTTACCTATTGACGTCTCGAACAGACATTTACCTACTACATTTCCTGCCAATTCGAAGTGTTTCAGTGTGTACATTGAATCTCGAGTAGAATTTGGCAAAACAAATCTCGAATTCCCCAATGCTCTGAACATTCCAGTAGGAGAATTATCAAAAAATTGTCGACAGATCAAATCTAAAAGCTCTCTCCTCAGCCCACCCTCATCAGCTCCTTCTTCTCCCACAAAGCGGATTTTAAATTTCCGGCACCAGTCCTTTCCACCAAAGAATTTTGTCTCCCTCAAAGTCTAGAAAAAGATATAGCATATAGGTATGAATAAAATGTATGCACTGATTCAGTTCTCTCAAGTTCTATAAGTATATAGTATGAGGCAGTATAAAAATTTAATTTACCGATTCAATTAATGATGATCTAATAATATTTAAGACTATTGACGTTGGTCTGTCTTTCTCTGAAATCACTTTCCGTAATTCTTGATAGAAGAATTTTTGCTTGTTCTCGAACGTCTCTGAACCGCCTGTGCAATGAAAATGTTAAGAATGATTAGTAATACAGGTACATTTTGCACATAAAATAACAAACTTATATTACCTATAATATATTACTATATTATATTAACCTAAGCGCTGTTGCAGGAAAAACAAAAACATTGCAATGACGACCCGAGCGGAAGACGTATCCATTTCCAGTAGTACTTTAGGTTGCATGCGGTCCGAAAATGACAATGTGCACAGATTTGAGTTTTCGTTCACAGTCAATAATTCAATCTGTTACCAATATTAAGAGTTATGATATAAAATGACACAATCATTTCATCGTACGAAATTGATCATTAAAAAATCATAATAATAGTTTTAATTACTCACTCTGGTAGCTGGAATAACACGATAAGATGCCAACTGAGTCGGTATGAATCCGAAATAGAATTCCTTAATTGAGACAACTTGTTGGGCGACATACACGTACACTTTCCGTCGTTTACTTTTTAAATCGAATCCAATTTGTAGTAAATGAGCTTCGTGGTATATCGAACCAGGATTAACGAGTAGAATTGAGCGAAATTTGTCATTTTCTTCTGGTGTTAAACAGATCACTTCGAAAGATCCATTCTGTATCACAGATTCTCCATAACTTATTGCCCCTTGATATATACCGGAAGTAAATAATTCCATTTGAAGACGAATCAAATTTTGAGGCTTTCCCCAATCATTTGTATCTTGATAGAAGCTGTAAGTAACTGGTTCAACAATCTGTCCTTTTTTCCCTGTCTCTACCTGAAAAGGGAATAAGAATTATCACGTCAAATTTTAATCAAATTAATATTATACACGACTTGTAATTTACTATATGCAAATAGTTCTGAAACCTCTACAATTGGCTTGATAATGTCAAAATACCTCAGTAATGACGAGATTGAACATGTCCAAATTTACATCATGGATTTGACATAGATTGTTATGCTTATCTTTAGGTTCAATTACGGAGTAATTAGGCAAACTCGTAACACATATTAAAGCTGGAGACTTTCGCTGGAAGACGGTGGAATTAGGATCAAGTATACCTGCATAAAATTGCTTTACAAACGGGGTCCCTTGAATATCCATATTATGATATTTGATTGACAACTCATGACTTCCTGTCTGTTTCACATTGAATTTGTACAGAAAAATGACATCTGTTAATCCTGGAAGTACGGGTTGTTCTTCGTAAATAAATGGCACATTTTCAGGTGCAGGGTCATTTTGATCTTGGAGTTTAATTGAAATTGTTAAGTAAGATAAGAGTTGATTCTGAAGTTGTGCATTATATTCTCTATTTTTGAGCACGTCCGGGAACTGAAAATACATATAAAAAAACATGGTTACTACACATATCGTACTTGTTATTTAGTTCACATGTCTCAGAAACGACAATAACAATTAAAACAAGAAGAATATGTACTCACGATGACTTGAAAACTGCATGTCTCTCCTGCTCGGCAAAAATTTTGTAAAGACAGTGGTTTGAATACAGGTCTTAACAATGTGAAAAATATTTCATTGCGAAGTTCAGTGGCAATTCTATTAGGCACTTCCGTTCCTCTTGTTCGAAACCTTTGATATAATTCACGAAGGCAATAGACGGCCAGAGCAGCAGCACAGAAACCTCCAACTTATTGTTTAAAAAATACATTTGATTATCTTATGTCTTATAGGTACGCGAGAACATCCAATTCTAAAGTCATAATAATATATTGTAAAAAAATTACCCATAATTATCGGTGTAACATTAATATTTTCTCCAGACATTGTATTGTATCTGCATAGAGATTTGTTTGTTGCCTAGTCTTCTCTGGCATCAGAAAATCTCCTTTTGTTAATGACATGACATTCAGATAGATATGAATGTCATAATGCTTATATTGCCTTATATCTATGCAAATAGATTATATTATTGTGACATGATCCAACTTATATACTCTTCTCTCTCCCTCAGACTCTCTCTTTCAATTATATCTTTGAAATATATATGTAAGTTCAAGTGTTTCTATCTAAATTACGTTTCGTTTTCTCCCTTTATATTTCTTTATTATTCAGTCTTGTCAGCTATATATTTCTTAATTTATAAATATTTGAGGACGATATTTACACCAAAGTTATATAAAACATGTATATGTTTTCTTTATCTTAAATTCAGAATACTCAAGAAGAAACCTTGAAAATCGTCAAACAACTCCCCACTAGATTATTATAGTTAATAGGTAAAAAGAATCTCCTACATGTCTAATCTCTATTTAATTACGTATTTATCTTTAATCTCTAACAATAATTATTATAGTCACAGTCCAACAACAACGACGAATTCCGACTCCGACGAAAAGTCAGGAAAGTAGTATTTGAGATTTGTGGTGAAATTTTTTTTTCCTTGGCATATCACGTAGTTTTTGTATTTGTAGGGGCCCAAATGAAAGTAAGATTTCCTCGAAAAAAATTAAAGAAAAAACGAAAATAAATATTGCACGTCGTCTTTATTAACGTAAGCATGAAGCAACAAAGCTTATTCTAAATGTGATCTTTAACATTACGACACACGAAAATACTTTAATGCACTCATCTATAAGACAACAATAAAAATCACATATGGCATTTATATGTACATACTCGCATACATTTTACATATTTTTAACGTCGTCTCTCTTTGGTATAAAAGTAATTAGTAATTACCGTTAGTTAGATATATATATTTACACTATCGACAATAATGTGAACTCTCATCTATACCTATATCTATATGATATCGATAAAACAAATAATGCATTTTTGACCTACTGACTACTGAGTATTTCCTGCTTCTATTAATTCATTTATGGTACATATAATGACTAAAATTGTTTACATAGATGCGACTTTTCATCACCATAAACTTATTTAGATAGGCACGCATCTGCCACCACGATATAAATCAAAATATATGTAACTTATCTATGCTTAGTATATCACGCAAGTACAAAATACCACCTTAAAATACTATATCGATCGATGATTTCGTTGTCCACATTCCATATATTTATATATTTTATAAAAATATGTACGCGAGCATCAATTCATTAATACAGAGCTGTTTTCAGTTAACAAAACATTATGACATTGAAAAGTGAAATACTTTAATTAATTTAAGCAAATCCGAAGCTCTCACAGCCTTCATTCACAGCTAATTTCAGGCAATCCTGAGAAAAAAATTATTGTATTTGTTAGCATTTCCTTTATACACTACGGGTGAATACTTAATTGTGATACATTTTATATACATGTATTTAAAACTTACCTCAAAAAGTTCAAACGAGAAATGATCTGGCAGGCATATTCGATTGACACACGTTTGAGCTGTGGGAAGGCAGCCCACCCGACCGGAGAAGCAAATAGAGAATTTCGGATCAAGCTTTGAAAACCCACCGTGTGGGAGAAGCGAGCTGCCAGTGCAAAATTGGAGTAAACGAGCCTTTTCATCATCTGTCATATTCGCGAGAGCTGCGAAAAACCAATCGAGAATTTTCCTTCCATTGGCATCCCACTGCCAATTTGCTGATGAGCAATTTTTTTTCAAGTCTTCGACGTCAAATTCTGATTTGCCGCACAGTAAAAGCTACATATGTATATACACAAAACAAGATTGTGACTTACAAATTCTACTTTTTTTGTAATGTATATATATATTGTAACAATAATGTGAAAAGATTTGTACCTCCAATTCATTTTCATCGAAATTCGTGAGGAGATCATCAGGAATCAGTTCATGTACACCTTTTAGAAAAGCTTCAATTTCGTCCTGAACTTTTATGGCAAGTCGATAATTAGCAAGTAAATGTAGATATTCCTCCTTGTTCTCATTGTTTACAGCAATTTTCGCACCATTAGCAATCAAGTCTACAACCTGAAAAAAGCACAAATAAGCATTTTTATACAGATAAACTCATTCCCATTGTGTTGTGCTAAACATACAAACTATGAGAGCTTACGAACCTTTAGCAACTTTCCATCGTCTTTGTATTCCTCTTCGGAAAATGTCAATTCCATAGAATCCACATCATGATCTAGAATGTATTTGATCTTTCTTTCGTAAAAGTCTGGATCATCTTGCTCGAAATACTAAAAATGTAAACAATAAAGACTTACTGTAAGTATTTGAAAGCAATTGCTAATCAGAAGTCATCGTATTAAATTAAACTGTTTACACCCACTTTGTAGCTAATGGGGAGGCCAATAATCTGGGCTAGGAATGATCGACTGAATCTCCCATTCACCTGTAAGCAAGTACATTTAATTAGAATAATATCAATTACGAGTCCGTCTAATCAACGTATTGTAGATGTGTACGATAAGCCCGACGACTCGGATATGGACATTAGCATTGAAAGTTCATCGGATGATGTATATATAATTAAACACAGTTTGTTCTCAGTTCTTTATCAGTAACAGAAAAGAATCTCACCATTTGTTGGTGAGAAGATCCGCAGGAAGTTTCGTAAACACATTTCCCACATATTATCCCAGCCAACTGATAATGATATAGTTTCCATTGTGAGCTTCGTCTTAAAGAGGAATTCGGATGAACAAGTCTGGAATTACCCAGTGAACAAAACAAACCATCTGGTTTATTTTCAAACAGACTGGTGCAGAGACAATTGAGCCATTCCCGCCTTAGTCCACCCGAGTCGATACCTACATACACACAAAAACGAGAATCACGATTTAAAATAGGTAATTCTAATACATGATGCGCATACAGATTTGTGAATGATAGACATGTTTACCTGGTTCATTTTTGAATTCAATACGAAAATTCTTACACCAGTCTCTACCACGATAGTTTTTTGTAGCTCTGTAGCTCTGCAATAACATTGTTTTAAATCCGATTAAAGATACAAAGGTAAATTTGAAAACTACGAGTGTAAAAATTTAATCATTTTTGATTTGGTTTTTACCGATTCGACGATATCGAGACGGTTTATTTTGAGCGTTTTTGTCGTAAGTCTTATATCCATATTTGCTTCCCGAACATTTTTGTAGAATAGACGTTGCTTGCTCTCAAAGCTCTCACTTCCTCCAATTTTTCGACCCAGATAATGAGCATACATCGACATGACAATCCTAGCAGCTGAGGCATGCATTTCGATTGTGACATTAGGTTGGATTTTGTCTGAGATGGTAAAAGTATACGAGTCGTCTTCATTATTCATTATAAGAATATCAATCTGCGTAAAAGAAATTGGAAGGAATACTCATAAAATCACCGCTTACCATCATAACATTCATAACTTGAATTTTGAAATATCATAAATAAATAACTTTTCCTTCACCTTTGTCGTGGTTGAGAGCCGGAAATTAGCAACTCGGATGGGGAAAACTTTCAAGAAATATTCACGGACATAAAGGATTGTAGGTGAGACATACATATAAATTGTCCGAACATTCTTTTGGATTTCAGAGCCTCTTGCCAATAGTTTCCCCTCAAAGGATTTCCACGCTGGGCTTTCACTCGTAATGATTCTAAATGAATAAAATGGAGAGAGAAAACATAATGTGTAAAAACGTGCAACGAGTACAAACAACACAATAACTTACTTAAAAAATACATCATAATAGCTTACCGATTGTAATTGCAGTTATCCTCTTTAGACATGACAATGATAGTAAAGTCCCCTTTGGAAATTAACTGCCCTTGGTATGTAATTTTTGCATTGAATACTCCACAACAATAAAATCTGACTCGTAGCCTAACACGATCCAAATAGGACTCGTCAAAACTGTAACTAAAGAAATCTGACATGTCCCGATTATTGTTGAGCCCATCATCGGCAATGCGTGAAGTAAATTCAAAGGCTTTGAAGCACACATCCTTTAGTTGACATTTATTCGAATACTTATCAGCGGGTTGTATTTCAAGATCCTGAGCGACGCCAACGATGGATGTAATTAAGGGACTCGCTCTCAGAAACGTAGTCTTGACGGGGTCAATTGAAGCTGGAAGAAATTCTACCTTCATGGGACTATCTTCTATATTTCTTCTCCGATAGAAAATTTTGATTCTATACTCCCCAGATGTACGTACAGAAAACTTGAATTCAATTGCTGCCAACGGATTTTCTTTTTCAGGAAAAATTATCTCTTTCACTGTAGGAACTATATTTTCCCTTTGCTTTATTTCGACAGATAAATCATTGACGATATTTTGAATGACGATGGCGTCTTTCGTCTCATTTAGAATCTGTACAAAGAAAAATGTACAATTATAGGATGATTACTATACAATCAATTTGCAGCACAAAATTCAAAGCATCATAAAATCATACAATCATGATATTATATTGTTTAATTATTACCCAAACACGAAAGCTGACTGTTTCGCCAACTCTTCCTGGTGTTTTCCAATTTAATTGAATTCGGAAATTTTTCTTTTTTAAGCTGCTGATTAAAAATGCTGTTATGGAATTCCAAAACCAAAGGATGAGAGCTCCTATATATACAAAAAAAGAAGCACACTTAGAAACGTTGTAATCATGTATGATTTTTTTTTATATATTTGTCATATGTTTTAAATGGCATTATGATCATAATTTTATCGTTTGTTTCGAAGAATGAGTTCTCAATCAGTTCAGTACACAAAAATCAAACATTAATATAAATATTGTGAAAGAATCCCGACTAATTTCGTTCGGAGAGTCGTTTATGACATATAAAAACTTTATATATAGCGATGATTACCCAATATCACAAGGCTCTCCAACATTTTGCCACAGAACTCTCAATCCGTAGCACTACTGCGGTCAATCGGGATAATGACACAAAAAATTTCACATTGTCTGTTCTGAAATGTATATATAACAATAAAATGAATTAGTTATTTATATAGTACTTATTTTTTCACCTATATTACTCACTAAGTTTACATGATTATATAAATAGACACAGCTTACATCTCCATGATACTGACAATGAACTGTCTTACATACGTAAGACACTTAAATTTAATTATACAATGTTAAAGTTAAATCAAATCGCTAGTCAACTTTTATTATTCAATTATATAGGAGACTTTTTGAGACAAATACAAAAGAACTTGACCAAAGACGTCAAAAGACTAGTTATACTAATAGCATTTACAATTATTCATCAAATGCCTACAGTAATTGACTTGAGAACTCTCCATTCCATCCCCCTTGCTAATTCACCTTTCTACTAACCTCCATTAAGTTATTATTACAACTTGCACACAATTTTTTCTTAAATATTAAAATCTTACTTGAGTAGTAGTATGAAGTATATAGAAAATGAGAAAATCTACTATCACATAACAGATACGCAGTAATGTAATGCATAATGCAAGAATTTAGAGTAATTTCGCTCTTACCGTGACTCCGGAAGTAAATTACAGCAGAACAATAAAGTACTATGAGAGCTTAAATGCTGCACCTTACAATTAAAAGTTAGAGTTGAGATTCGAGTGCAATTAAATGATAAATAATCGTGAATTCATCATTACAGCTATGCTGCGTAGTTAAAATCTTGTCTGTATGTTTCAAATCCAGCTTTTCCTTTCACCTCACAAGGATACAGCCATGCTCTACTGTACACGCTAAATATGTTGATACAGATGATAAGAATTATATAAGGATAACAGACTAAATTAGCTAAATAAATGTGTAAACCGTGTAAACTAACGAATCCCACATCATTTTAATTTTAATCATCTCAAATAATCTCAATTCATTCACGTTCATTTAGGATTTCATAATATTATACACTAGACTAAAATCATCAGTACTTTACCAAATATTTTTCATCATGTACCTACCTAATGGACTTGCTTGGGAATTAAGTAGCAAATGTATAGATATGACACCCCTTTTTAATGAGCTATGAAAACATGAGCTGATCTTGTAAAAGTTTTAAAACAATTGTCAATGGTGAGACGACAACGCTCATTAAAAACAGCCTTTGTTCTCGGTTCATATATAGTTGACAATTAATTGAGAATGTGACGCATTTTCCTCTCTTCACTTTCCGAACAATCAACAGTATAGATTTTGAATGAATGGATTTTGAATCAGCCTCATTGATTTCCTCATTACTCTTCAAACAGGACATAATATACAAATCTGCTCAAATTTTGAAATAATCCTATGGGAAAACGGAACGATAATGAGTTTACTAATTCCAAAGTGTTTCCTGGTGTTGTCGAGTATCGTTTATCTTGCATCTTCCATCAAACTTGTAAATGAGAAAGCCAGGATTGAAGTAAGTCAGTACAGTATACAGTGATAAGTATTTAATGATGGTGTTAAGTAAGAAACTAATTGTGCCTATATACTCGAATCTCGAATCGACATAGATTCCACAACGTAAATTAGAATTCAAGCAGGCGAATGAGACGCACAAACTAGTGACAGTGTACAATCCGGATCACGAGCTTCGATGCACTGTCAAAAATGATAATCTGTTTAAAGACCCTAAAGATAAATACAGATGGATCATGGATGTCCTGGACATGAAACGGGACTGTACTATGATGAATACTGGATGGACATAAAAAAAAAGGATCTTTCATTTTTTATATTCGCGAGAGTGTGATTAAATAAACCATTGACGAGTTCCAAAAATTACGCAGTAAAATATAATGAAGTTGTGTGTTTTAATTATTTGTTTTGTTCATCACTGGACAATAATAAAAATTACACATTTTATTTGGGTAACGTGGGATTATGAATAGCTAAAGCTTGAGTTATTCTTATTGTAAATGACTCGAGACTTTAGAAATTACAGAAATGATTTGAATGGGAATGGGAAACTTCTGGGGCAATCTTCTCCTCTCCTTGGGATGCTCTCATCATCGCACTATAGCTGATTTTTATTTTCCGTCGGCACAGCCAATTAACCAGGGATTTTGCGTAAAATAAATGTGCATAGTCGCAGCACCTTTTGTGATCACAAAGATAAATAAAAATATAGTCAAGCAATATAATAATAATAATAATAATAAAGTAAAGTAAAATGTGCAAGCTTTCAGGATTCCTTCAGCTTCAGGCTATAGGTACTTACCGACTCGGTCATTCATGGCAGTGAGACATGAAGGTGTGGGGTTAATGATGGCCTGAAATCATCAAATCATCAAAGAGCACAATTCAAATAAGTAATTAAATGGGAAAAGAAGTAAGTTGTGGGGACTTTCGTTAAATTCTCTTACGGAAATGACAGCGTTTGGTGGACTTTCAAAGCGGGGAAGTGATACGGCACCAGGGATTGTGAAACCAAAACCAAGCATTTCATCGGAAACTTCATCGAAGAGAACAAAAGTTGGACGGATTTCATTGCAATTGTGAGAATCGTAGTTCTCAGTCTGCCAAAAGTTGTGTGTACCTGAAGACAAACAAAATATTCATTACGAATATGTTGAACAACTTTTACATATATTTATGAATGTTAAATACATACGTCCTAGAGAAAAAAATCTTTTCTTTTACGTACCCATTCCACGCCAGCAGTTATTTTTTGACCATCCTTTGGACCATCCTGTAGAACGATCCTTTGAGACTTCAATGAGGTAGCTTGGCGTTGGTCCGTTTTGGAACCAGAGCCCGGACCCAGTACCAGCCGTAACTAAATCCTCTTCTTGACGGCCTGTACTGCAGATGGTATTCGGATTGACAAAATACGCAGTCAAAACAAAGAACTTTTCTCCTTTGATGGTAAGGTTTTGGAACATGGGCACTCTTTCAAATCTGAATGTGTTTTCTGGCTTGATGATTTGTGAATGAGGAATTTGAGCTTGAATGCCGGCAATCACGCCATTCTTGTCGAACAATAAGGCAATGGAATCGTCATTTGCTTCCACATATCGTGTACCTTTGAATGCACCACTATCGCACTCATCGAGTGTGGTCTCACCTATCCAGTTGGCTGTTGTGGCCTCGTGGACTGTTCTGGGTAAACGCAAGAAACTGGTCGTGAGATTAACTCCAGAAGTAACTAGTAAAAACATTGGAGAAAGAAAGAAAGTGTTAAATTATCTAATTTCAACCATCCAAACCCAAAGCAAAACAATTTAAAATATAGAAACTGTGTCAATTTACTTCTGAAGTCGTCCCAGAGCATTGCAGAAGTGCCTAAAACAAGAAAAAACAGTATAAAAATATATACAGTTGATATTTTACGGTCTACATGATTTGATTAATTTTTCACATATTAATTTGAAATTACCCGTAGCTAAGCAGCCCAGAAGGGCGATTTGAAAAACCCAGGAATTCATCGTAATTGAACAGAGAAATTAAGTTCTCAGACTGAACAACAAAAAAAATGAGTGTGAAATGAAATGTGGATATGCTTGAATTATTTATATATGGAAGGGATACTTGAAAATTGAGAGGAGAACAGATCAATCATATTCCAATCAATCTCGCGATAATTACAAATCACAAACATTTATACTTACGCAATACACCCAGACACATAATTCAATGTACATACGATACATACTTTGTACTAAATTGGACAAATATAAGGATTCTATACATAATGCAAAACAAGTTGAGTTTTCGAATTGACAAATGCTGGGTACAATCCACCACAAAATCCACACACCTTCTAATTTATTAAACTTTTATAGTCCGCAACTGATTCGTACATACCCGATCACTTTTATCAGTTATCAGTTGTCGACTGTCACTCTCAATTCATCTCTCGTCAGCTCACAAATCTAAACCAAAAACAAAAACGCTCACGCATTTTATATACAGAGCATAAAGTCCTAAAAAATACAACAAATCGCGTGGTTTTACTTATTACAGTTTTATTAATTAACAAAGTAATCACAAGAATAATGACAATTCTATTCACTATAATATAGTGAATATTATACCACATGGAATATATTTATTCATAGCAATTTCCAAATATATTTGACTTGGTCTTTTGATGAAATGCACGTAAACAATGCTCCAATTCCATAAATACATACCGAATGCACAAATTCACTGTTGAAACTCATCATTTTCCACTGTACACAAATTACCCTTTGTAGGAAACATTTTAGTGATAAACAAGGAAATCAAAAAATGCTTTCGAGATTTGCAAAGAAAATTTCCAGAATCCCCAAAATTTCCCAATAAATTCCAATGTGTCAGAAATCAATCATCAGCTTTTGAATCATCTTTATTTACAATAATCTTAATGATCCACATTATTTCCACATCTTTCATACATGACCAATTAATTCACATTTTGTCGCTATACTCTCTTTATAGTAATTCCTATTGTGTTTGACTACAAAAATATGAGAGTTTTCAACACTCGACTCTTCCCTAGTCAAATTCCACATGTAATATGTATATTTCATCATTCAGTGCAAAGACTTTCAACATTGAAATCACAATTGGTTAATTAGCAATTATAATTGCACATTCTTCAAACAATCATACAGAACAAATAAATATAGAAAACATTCTAGTCATTGAATGTGCAAACATTTTTTCTATTATAAACAGTCTGCACGTCGCTACATATCTTGCCCTGAGTAAAATATACACACAGAGAAGTGACGACTGAGTCCATAATTAAAACATTAAATGAACTAAGTATAATTTAACTTCTATAGATAAAATTATCCAGTTCATTTCTTATTATTGCTCGATTTCTAAATTCTAAAAGATTTACACATAATTCAATAGCTATTGCAAACTAATGTCAGTCATGAGGTGAACTCCATTTCGGCCCGTTGAGTCCACAGTTTGTGAGGATTTGTCTTGATCATTTTTAGTAGTTGCATTACTATCAAGTGGATGAATGTCTGGCGTGTGACGGAATCCATATCTTCCGAATGTGAAAGCAGCAATGAATAAAAAGACAACACCCAGGACGGCAAAACAACTCCCGTACACCAGAAATTGACCTCTTTCTTTTAATTCTAGTCCTTGTCGATCTGCTACAATCACTGTGAGAATCGTTTGGAAAGCCAAAGCAACAAATGTGTTAATACCGAAAATCAATCCGTAACTGTCCTCACTGATACATTGAGCAACTTCCGCACTGTGAAAATTTAAACAAACGAGAGAACAAAAAAATAAATCATTAGTTTCATCCAGGACACATTTGAAAAATGTAAAGGTTTGAATTTGATAGGGGAAATGGAAATTTGATTGAAACAAATTAAACCTTGCGATTGTGATGCTGACTTGGAAAATGACTCGGAAAATGACGTAGCAAATATAGGCGATATTAAGTGAATGAGTTTGCGAGGTGACTATGAGAGAAATCCCTTGAATGACTGAAGTAATACTGAGAAATGAAATCCCCCATTTTGCCCATGGTAGTTTTACATGTCCAACTCCGAAAGCCAAGATTGCACCTGCAAAATTAAATGTGAATTTATAGTTTTTTTTACAATCATACATTGCAGTTAAGTGTGTACGTAAAGATGGAATAATTGAGTTGGGACGAGTTAAATACGTACTGACGAGACACTGGGTCGCCTCCACAGCTCCATTATAAATTTCAGTCTCAGGAGTTGGACGAATGACCTCCCACATGGCTTGAATGTAATTGATAACTTGTAAATGACCCGCAGTAGCAAAAGCCCACCAAATACTCCATTTCAAAACATAGGAATTTGTGTAGGCAGCTGTGAAATCCTTCCATAAAATCGGATAGGCAGTTTGAACTCGTTCTTTAAAACTCATTTTCTGAGGTATGGAATTATTATCATTTGGGTCATGATCCCGATAGAAATAAATTGACTGTTTTACACCCGGTAAAAATAAGGAGAGCGTGAAAGCAATGGAGACGCAAACCAAGGAAATGTAATTTAATTCATGGTAGTTCAGCAAACTGTACGAGGTCTGTGGATAAAAAAAAAGATATTATAGACACACCAAAACATATGATGTTAATTTTAATTTCAACAATATAGATTTAATTGAAAATGAATTAAAATGAAATGGTTTTTACTAGAACTTGAGCGGCTACACCGGCAAAAAAACGTCCAGTCAATATTGCACTGTAAAAATTCGTGCATGTTAAATATATGAGCAAAACTATACCTAACTTTAAATCATAATTTATGCTAATTTTTTTATTGCAAGGGAAATACCTGTACGTGTATGAAGTGACTTTCTTGTATTTATCTCGGTCCACTTTTGCATAAATATACGTGTAGTAGGCCACTTCTGTGGAGCAAGCCAAACCGTACAGAACCTCAACAAACTGAAATTTAATTTCCAAAAAATGATTATTCATTTTGTCCCAAAAAGCACTGTGAAATTGTACATATTTTACTGCAGGAGAAAAGGGGAATTTTTTACCATGAGAGCTGTGAGACCTTTTCCCCAAATCATGATGATCCATGTGGAGACGTACGCCAAGCCTTCCAAAATAACAATTGAGCGGTAACGTAAAAAGTCGGTAATTAGGAAAACAATGGCTAAAGTCGCCAAGTACGAATATGTGGAGACTGGATAAGCATCATGAATCAACTGTAGATAGAAATTGTAAAGAATTTAGTTATGTATCTGCATTTTTCAACTCATTGCTTACATCTTACACAAAAGCAATCTATATAATGCACAAAGATTTAGAAATCTTACCACATCCTGTGTAATATTTTTATACTCGAGGATGTATTCGGTAAAAAAGGGCTCAGAAGGACGAAATTCTTTGAAAAGTCCAAAACCACACAAGATCAATGCTGTCCATTGCCACTGCTCCATTTTTAATGCAGTTCAAATGCAGTTGAATCACAAATGATGAAACACACCGGTATTAACGTGGATACTCGTGTGGTAGTAAAATAAGAAAATGTGTAAAAACTCGACAATTTTTTGTGATGTTTTGATTTCTCATACGAAAAAACAAATTTCCTTAGGAGTCGTTAAATTTCTTCAAAGCAGGTTTTCCATTTTTTTCCTGTTTGCACTCGCACAAAAACAATTTAGTTTGTTTACACAAAACACGAAATGTTTTAAATCCCAACCGATACAACTGACGAATTGTATTTAAGAAGGAATATATTATTGTGAGGGAAAAGGAAATATTCACAAGTTAGACGGCACGAGATTTACAAGTCTCGTGACCCATGATGAAATACCCGGGTCTTTCGTCGTGTACAAACTCGGGACGATTCGAACAACCAAGTCTCTCTCTCTCTCTCTTCTCTGTCACACGTTCTTGAATCGATCCAATTCGAGTATTTTTACATTTTGGGATGTATTTTAAGTTTCAAAGGCGGCAAGGAGCACGAGAAAACTTTCCTTCACACAATCGTAAATCTTCACAGACTACAATGCTGATCCATTTCCTGTGTACATATTAGTAAAAGTGTGTTACAAAAATGTGTGACATTTGCTATAAGGGAAAGAAATAATTGTAGCTAAAACTGGAACTTTTTTTTGTACGAGTAGCAGATAAATTCCCTATCGTATGTCTCTTTTGCATTCTATTCAATTCAAATTTACTAATGCTAAACTTGTGTCGGGCAAATACTAAATATACATTTGTAGCCTGCATGCTCACCGACTTCCAGCAGTACATGACATGATCATGATGTAATTGCACACACCACATACGATATGCACATACATTTATTGTTATTGAGAATTTATATTGGGCTCATTATCGTTATCAAATTCTCAATGATTTTTTGCATCGTCGACACTGACGACAGAAGCTCAATTTGCACTTCTCAATTCTCGAATGGGAATATTTATAAATATAGACAGGCCATAAAAGAATTACATAAGTACTGTGTGTGGTTTCAAATCACATCTTGTCTGACATGCTCACATTGTATGCCTTATCACGAAACATAATTGTGCTACGAAAACCATCTTTATACAACCTTGAACTTAAACACAAGTGGATAAAAATAATACATTACATATCCCTGTAAATAGAACAATTAAATAATTTGGTCGTTGTGTCTTATCACATGTCACATACCTACGATACATACAGATACCTATTCAAATTCGGCTGTGTAACTACATATATCCATTGTCATTGAGAACGAATGTCGTTAGTGGGCTCAATTTTCAATTTGGAGTGTGAACAATCAGAAAAAAAGTCGTTTTTTATTACGTCTAGAGTTGGTTGAGCGGTATCAGGAGAACACAATGCTTCCCCCGGATGCTTCCCCCCGATATTTTCACCAAACTCCTCCCCAAGCGGGAATCACAGCCCACAGTGTTGGCACATGTTGGCCACGTGCCCTCCCATGCTTCGTTGGCTGTGATTCCCGCTCGGGGAGGAGTTTGGTGGAAATATCGGGGGGAAGCATCCGGGGGAAGTATGAGGGGAAGCATAGGGGGAAGCATGCAGGGGAAGCATTGTGTTCTCCTGGTACCGCTCAACCCTAGAGTTTACATAAATGATAAATGATGAGAATTACAGATAATTGCATCAGGCGTAACTGGAATGTGTCTTCCTTTGCAAAGGCAAAACTTTGCCTGCCTCTGGAAGTCCAAATCTGAGGTTTCAAATCTCCATTTATTAGCTAAAAACTAATTTCCTTGACTTTGGCCTGAACTTGTCACAGGAATTTTATTGGATTTCTTAAGAATTAAGAGGTTTCCCTTTCAAAATGAATTTAATTGTGATTTTGAATGTTTGCTGCTTGTTTGCTACTAGTTTGCATGGGACATGGGAGATATGGCAAGCATGAATGAAAACGACGTTTTCAAAACGTACACACATTGTAATTTCCAGCAATTCTATCATATCAGTATATCTACAAATGTATAACCATTTTTCTATTTTATTAGTATATTATTATGTGGTTGAATTTTTATGGAGTATACTTTGACTTTTGGGGTTGCAAATGGTGGAAATGACTGGCTGAACGTGAGATGAAGAGGCGGGATAAGAAAACTACTCTCATGTCAACAAGATCAATTCCTTCCTTTTCCATTTTCAATTCTCTAAATTCTCATTCCCAGTCAGAGTTGAATTGAATAAATAAGTTGGTTTTTTCAGTTTAGTATAATGAGACATGAGGAGCTTTCTAGACACTCTTACAGTGAGAAAAATGAACCAACTAAGTATAACTGCATTGATCTGATCAATGAGAAGGCGTCTCAGATTTCATATCGTTATCACTTTCGTTATCACGTCCGAAGAAAATCAGTAAACTTCATACACATTATATACATATCTATCTATACCTACTATGTACCTACGACTACGACAAGAGAACATATATGTTCAAGGAATTACACGACTTGTTTTCATTTACATACATATTTATAGACTGCGGAAAATAGTTGTACGGAACCAAGAACTGTCATTCATTTAGTATGTATATACCAATGTAAAGTCATGGTGTAAAACTTAAAGTTTAAGCTGTCAGAGTAATACATACCTACATATTTAGATACATAATTGTCAGTAGGTACATATGCTTTGAGCTATCTGTGGCTGTAAACATTTCGAGTTAAAATTACTTGTAAATACATACTGTGTCCTCAGAAACTAACTTCCCATCTGCAATAAAAAGCTCCCCGTGTGTTTGCATTGTATTCCACGATGGTCTCAAAAAACGGTATATCCTTTGCATGTAAAAGCAGGTAAAGAAAAGATTAACGCGGTCAGTTTTTTTATTGCAGATGGGAAACTGGTATTTGAGGCAACAGTATACGCATAGTATATTCATAATGTATATTTAAACCGAGATAACAGTGTCGTCGCCTTGTCATCCATCCGCTTAGAATAGTTTTAAAATGAATTTATCTCTCGAACTCTCTCGTGTGTTCATTTTAAAAGGACGCTCAAAGTATAAGAGTTGAGGTGTGTGATTTGATCCAGCAATATATCTTAAAATCCACAGTTTTAAAATTTCAAAGTTCATTTCAGTAAAATAAATAGCACACAGAAAATTGAAACATGACACAAAATGCGCTTCCAGTTAGTAAAACATTGAGAGAGTGCAATTTGAATCTTCTTCAAAACAAATTGCTTTGTGATGTCACATTTGTTGTGGGGACTGTGACAAAAGAGGAAATTCAATGCCATAAATTTCCTCTTTTTTCCCGATCGTCTGTGTTTGCAACGATGTTTGAAGAGCGATGGAACCAAGGAGAAAACACAAGAATCGAAATCCCCGATTTCGAGCCTCGAGCCTTCAACTTATTTATCAGGGTATGTAAAATGCATACATATTTTATTTGCACTAATTGTTATACATAATTACACAGTGCACATACTTAAGTACATGTTTTTTTTTCTTCTGAATTTAAAGTTCATCTACGCCGATGAATTTGTCCAAACGATTGCAGAAGCCCTGGAACTTCTTGCTATAGCTCACAAGTATGATGTTCCATTGCTTGTGGAAAAGTGCAGTGACCTGATGAGAAATGAAATTAATTTGAACGAAGCCATTCAAATTTATCAAGCGGCTTGTAAGTACAATTTAGTAGAACTACAAACTGCGGCTGGAAATATTGTGGCCAGGTAATTTATGATACAATCAACGTAATTATATCAAGTGATGCTTTATAACAATTTTATTTTTGAAATAAACGATAAAATGATTTTTTTTCCCAAATATTTTTAATTGCAGTAACTTCAGTGAGCTCATGAAACATCCAAGTTTCCTAGGCGGAGACGAAGATACTGTAATCAAAATGCTCAAGAGAGATGATTTGGCTGCAGACGAATTGGAAATTTTCGTAGGAATTTTACGGTATAGTTTATAGTTTATACTCAAAATGGGCATATTTGATTGCAATAATAAAATTCTTTTTATAGTTTAACAAATGAAATTACCATAATTTTATTGAATAAATTGTGTATAGTTGGGCTCATACAAAAATTTCAATTACATCTGGCAACAATCGATCAATCTCGACTGTAGGCAAAATGGAAAGAACTGTCCTGCAAAATGTTCTTCCGTTGATAAGATTTCCTCTGATGACCGTAACTCAATTCTCTAAGTATGTTGTCCCAACCGAAGTCCTTCTAAATGACGAAGTCGTTGAGCTTTATAGGCAGTTCACAGATCCAATATTCAGGTTTACAAAATATACCTAAATGTATTTGAATAGTCTGTGCAACTTAAATGCATTACGAATAATGACCATTGTATGTACTTGTGTACGTACAGACACACTTTAAGTAAACCAAGATTTTCATCAGTACCACGAAGGGGCTGTGGACCAACTGCGTTAGTGGAGCTTTACAATGCTCAACAGATGGATCAAGAGCAGCAAAAGATTATGCGTCGATTTTTATTGCCACGTGTAGACAACCATGAAGAAACAACAAGGTGGGTATTTAGTATATAGATGAGAGTATAAATTAAGTTCCTGTGTATATTTAAAAGCATTGTATAACAAAATCTGACAAACAGTGTTAGCAATGATATTTAGCAGCAAATGATGGTTTGCATTATTTTCTGTACAGATTTGTTTGTGTGTATGATGTCCATGGAACTCAATATGAGCAAATGACAATTCAGTCCTTGGTCTTGCGTGGCCCTATACAAATGTCACAAGAAGGAACCTGCGATACCGCAGAAACTTGGAACATTAACGTGAAAATAAATACGGGATCAGTTCTTGTTTTTGAAAAAGAAAATGTGGAAATTTCCAATATGCAGGACGTTTCTTTGATTGTCTCTCCATTGATCCCTCTTCTGAATAATGAGATTTATTCAATTACTGTGAAATTTAACGTACGACTTCAATTTAGCCGAATATTATTTTACATGCATTGGTGTATGATTTTCGTAATATCAATACAATTTTTTTTTTCTTGCAGTCGGCAGTTGTTTTATATAGCAGAGGTTTCATGGAACACTATCTTCATGGAACACAATCTTCTTCAATGGCTCGTGTAAACGATGGGGAAAACGGCGTGTGTTTACGAGAAGTTACGACCCGTTGTCTGCAAAATATTAATTCAGGGATTTTCACGTTTTCTTGTTGTTGTTGTGTGAGGACAATTGGGCTGCGAGTAAAAAATGAAATAACGATTTGACTCACTGCTCCATATTTTCTATTTCAAGATTTAGAACTTCCAATAATCTGAATTCATTGTGTCTTCCACAACTCAACCACATTTTCTTAGTTTTCACTTTTTTAATTTCTTTTGAATTTTCTATGATGTGATATGTCAATTTTTTAATTTACTTCGACTAAATGCTTCTGAACAGTAAGCTACAAATTTCATTCCATTTCCAGTTTTTTCTATTGCGTATATGCATGTCAATTTGTTTTAATATATTTTAATGTGTAATAAATAAGAATTTAAAGGAATAGGAAATAGCTTTGCTTTCAGGAACCTTTTGCAGCAATTAATTTCCCGAGAAGATCCAAGAATTAAAACCTTTCATCGGCTGTGCTGTTGTTTTTCCAAGCAAGTGAGCTTGGCATGTGGTTTACATTTCAAATGTCAAAATACCCACTGTACAAAGTCCTTAAAGTTGGTGAAATTAGAGTAAATTCCAATTTAAACCTGCCAATCAAACACTGCACTGTAAGAAAATACAAAAACCTCATCAGTCAATAGTAAAGTTGATCGAACTCCACATTTGACAGAATTGACAAGAAAATTGCGTAAAAATCTCTTTTTACTTCTTTTTACGTTCTCACTATTTATTTCCTCCCAAAAGTAAAATAAATTCATAATCTTTCCCAAGAAAAATAGAGAGAATATACAAATTCGTAGCGTATTCACTGAATTCAGAATGGACTAATAAAAACTGATCATATTAAGATATTCCCACATGTCTTTAGCCAATAGGGAAGAGACTTGAAAAAATAGAGATGTAAAAATATCGTACATAAAGTTTACAGTGGGAAATAGAGTCAAGTTTGCATTCGTAGAGAGAAACCATATCATTTTCAGATGAAAACTCTGCCGTTTCCTTTTACCACACACATGTTATACACCGTCGATAGTCAATAGTTGGTGTTTATTTCCATGTTCATAGAATATTTAGAGACTTATTTGACGGACTGAGTGACTGATGGTCCACGTTTGGAGTGCTTTCAAGGGGAATCACGTTTGGAACTTTCTGGAGAAATCAATAGACTCTCCTCTCGCTTTTCAATTCACTGGATTTTATGGGAGCCGGTAGGTAAATACCACAACGTGCGAGTATTTACAATTTACACTACATTTAGGCTCCAACCCCTCCGTATTTTTCCGTACAATAAAGTTGATTATTTTATATCTCGGCAATCCTGATATTCCCAAGTAAAAAATCCGCAAAAACAAGTTTCTTTTATTTAACTCGCAATAAGCTCAAAAAATATCTCTCTTTATGTTTTAATCTCAGTTTTATTTTTATTTTCATCCGAATGATTTGGGACTTGAAAATGGCAGCAGTCCGGTTGAGAAAATCGCAAAATTACAGTCCGAGTAAAATCCTTCATAATTAAACCAAGTGGTTGAATATTTTTTGCATTCATTTCAGCTGAAACCCAGAATTTCTCAAAGTCGAGAAAGACAGCGATCACAAACTCGTGGAAATGATTCAGTAAATACTGTCGCCATTTTTCAGAAGGTAAATCCAAATCGTTGATATTTGGGACTTGATTGGAAATCGCATTGAAGAAACGAGTTGTAGCTCGTCCATTCACTACTAAACGAGAACAAAATCCTGTCAAGTGACTAAAAGCTACAGCTAATTTCACATTTCCCCGTAAAGTTTGAGCTTCAACCGCGTGTGCACTCACAAAATAGCTGCAAATATAAATAGTAAATAAATCCATGTCAATATGATAAATACAGTGAAAAAGAGTTAGGAATTTAGATATGTTTTCACAGCGTTTAGAATTCTCACTGTAAAGATGAAATGCCCAAAAGGCCAGTTGAGTAAAATGATGTCTGGGGATTGGATTCAACTGTAGGAAGTCCCAGAAGAGTCCAAAGTTCGGTTTCTCCTTGAATTTCATTCCCTTGGTTTTCACTGGACAGGAAAACATCCCGAATTTCAGCAATCTATAATTATCACAGTTAATATTAGTAAAATTTTGTAAAAAAAATCAATATCCTTTTCTACATGTGTTACTACAATTTTCCTGACCATTTTCAAGTGTTCTGGATTTTTGTCATTCAACTGAATGTTCAAAATTTCAACGAGGATTTGACTTAAAGCCTTGATCGTCCAAAATGTTTCAATTGTCTTTTGTGTAGCTTCAGAATTTTCAAACCTAAATTTAAATTTCAAATCATAAGTTCAGATATAACAATTGTTTTATCCCTCAAACATTTTTGACTTACAGAACCACTGGAATATCCAACTGTCCATTCTTTTCATAATCAAATAAGAGTTTTGTAAAATTGTCAACCAGCTTCTTCCGCATGTTTTTAATTGCAAAATTCCGCTCCGTAGATTTTTTGTCCATCATCTGTACAAATCCTCGTATTCGCTTATTTTTTGACGAACGAATGAGGGAGTCTGCAGTAGAAACATCAAATAACGTATATTTAGAATATTATTTGAATGTACATTTTTAGTGCATACAAGAAAAACTGTACCAAAGTCAGGTGTTTGTAAAAACTCTCCAATGGTATCCGATGCGATTTTCATGGATAAAGGCAAGAGATTCGCTACAACCGGAAGAACCAGCAGAATTACAACTAAAATAATTCCTAACACAATTCCAAATAAAACGAATATTGAACTCATGACCTATGAAAATTAATCAACAAAACACCAAACCAAACAAAAAACTTTAACTAATTTCCCGTGCGAATTTTATATCAAAACACAAAATTCGGTGCATAAGCTTTCACCAATATAAAATCTTTACTGAAATGTACCCGAATTCGTCACTTGATTTCATTTACGCTACAAAAAAATTCCCATGAAATGCTATTCGAATTGAATGGAATTGAGAGCAGAAGGCCAAAAGAGTCAAAAGACTATATATAACTATTACTATTTCTACAACTTTTGCATTTCGTCCAGTTCGCACGTATAAATGTTGGAACAAATAGAAAGTTGGGTCAATTTTTGTAAACGGTGCAATGAAAATGTCATAACTTTCTGTTTTCTATGGAAATATAATTTGAAAGTAAGAGTTAATACAAAATGCTTCTTATTCGAGAGAGAAAGTCCTTTTGTCCCTTTCCTTGTTCTTGACTTCATTTTATTACAAACGGATATCGGATTTTCACACAACCATAAAGTCATAAAGTCAAAGTGGTTTTCTTTTTTCTTTCTTCGTCCCTTTCGTTTCATTTTCTTTGTCATGATTCCATGAAATCGGAAACCGTATCTTATATATACTGATAGTGTGTGCAGAAATATGATTGCTTTTTGTCAAAAATAAGCTTTTTCCATTCCAACTCCCAACAACATCCAAGAAATATTTCTCGTTCCCTATAGCATCACTAGAGAGACTTTGAATTCCCAAATATCATCTCTGTGTTGGAATTTATGGTATTCTCTACATACATTTCCTATACTGTATTGAAGGGAAAGACAGAACATAACTGAAAACTAATATTTACTAGCAAAAATAGAAAAATACAATCCCGAAATTCTATACAAGTCCAAAAAAACACAACATCTGTACATACAAAATATACACTTGACATTTCAAGAATTTTCGCCTTTGTGAATCTGACCACTTTCTAGTGTTTCAGATCCGTTTGGAAATCCACTGTGTAAAAAAGATTAGAATTGATTTAGTCCGGACTTTGCATGTGTTTCTCGTATTTGGCCTGTTAATGATGTAGAAAAAAGTGTGAAAGAAATGTGTACAAAATTGATCGGATCGATTTGAATTTTGAATGAAAGGATTTTGGTTTGGTTTACAATGAAATCCTTCGTTCAAGCTTCTCTCTCTCTCTCTCTCTCTCTTTGCATTTCTCTTTCCTTCTTTACAAGTCGATACGAAATAGGAAACTTTTGCTTTGCTTTCTCTATTCAATACAGAAGGAAAGAGAGGGAGAGAGAGAAAATTGAGTGTCGACTCATTCATTTTGGTTACGGTTAACATTGTAAGTATATATAAGTACGGTAGGATTCGACCTACGACTCTCGAACAAAACCAGGAAAATCAATGAACTTCCCCTCTCACCACACGTACAATCTTCCCTTTCTCCTTTCTCCTTCCCACACAAAACTCCTGAACGTATCAAGTGAATACCTTACAAAAAAACCTCCCTCAATGAATTTGGAATGGAGTGGAAAAGCTATACAAGCTAAAAAAACGTTTTGAGATCACACTTTTAAATCTCCACGATTTCTTTCACCGGGTACTTCCAGACATATGACAATCTCTTCAACATTGGAATTTGAAATACCAACAAACTTTACACTATCTCAAAATCACAACGTTTTGCATTTTTATACCCGTATGAACGCAGGAAACTTTGTTTTGGTAGTATAAATTATGACGTTGACGAGAGCAAAATAACACAGAATGTTTTACAGGCCATTGGATTTTTTTTTTTTTTTTGTAAATTTGACCGTAAATGTTTTTATTTCATTTGAGAAATATATGAATGAGTACAAAGTGAGAGAAATTCTCAGATTAATTTCCAGGGGACTATCAGCAATAGAGAAATCAGATGTGTTTGTTTAATAGAACATCCGTCTGAATATCGTTTGGAAAACATTTGCGTCTTTGCTGAAGAAAATGTTGGTTGAATTTCCAGTATTTCCATCAATACAGTCCACCTCGCTTGCAATGTTACACTGGTGTACTTTGGGGTCAAATAGTGTTCCGGGTGGGCAGGTCTATTTAAGAAAATTATAGGAAAATCCTTGTTATTAGAGTTCCCATTGACATGTACATAATAATATTTATTTTTCCGTGATAAGACAGAAACGAAGTTAAAAAAAAACGTACAGATACTGCTCCATTGGCACAAATGACGAAGAGTGTACAGTTCCCTGGAAATGGTTCCAAATCACCAACTTTACAATCCTCCGAATCCGAGCAACCGTCAACCTGGTCGGCCAAATTACACGTACCAGTGGTCGTATCATACAATGTGCCGTTAGGACAGGTTTGTGGGAATTCTAATCCATTGACACAAAGTGTGTAGAGACTACAGTTCCCTTGGACAGGGAGTGTGTAAGTTCCATTCCCTGTGCAAACTCCAACGGCTACTGTCGAGGATTCTGGGGCTTGAGTCGTCGTGATCGTCGAATTGGCGACGGGCTCTTCCGTTGTTGTATTTCTGTAATATTGTGTTGTTGTGGGTTCTTGTGTTGTCGTTGTTGTATTTCTGTAATATTGTGTTGTTGTGGGTTCTCGTGTTGTTGTTGTTGTATTTGCAAGTGGAGTTGTGATGGGGAGTTCCTCTTCTGTCACTGTTGAATTTACTGGTCGTTGTGTGGTTGTGGACGTGGTTGTTGTGTTTCGGGTGGTGGAAGATCTGGTTGTTGATTCTTCTGTTGTTGTTCTTTGTGTGGTGGTTGTTCCATTTACGGGTGGCCGTGTACCGCCGACACATTCGGGAACTGCGACGACACACATTTAAATAGAGAATCTATCAATTACTCTGAAAAATCAAACCGTGACATTGCATATTTATACTGCCATAAAAGAAAAATATGGAGAGATTTTTACCTGTTGCTGGGTAGTCGCATGCTCCCAATATAGGATTAAAAAAGGTGCCGCCCGCACATTCGACGATGACCAAAACCCCATTGTTACAAAGGTAGAAATATGCACAGATTGGATGAGCTAAAAGTTCACCTTCGATAAGACATGTACTATTTTCCTATACAAAACAAAAGACATCAAAAAAGTTTAAAAACATGTATAGCTCAGATCTGACCTGTTTATTTATTTATAATTGAATTTTTGGGATGGATGTAGTTACTAATTACCAAATCGTCAGTTACTGCTCGAACACTCCCAAGAGAAATGACCAAAAGCACTGCAAAAATAATTGCCTTCATTTTGGAAATTAACGTATTTAAAGTTGTTTTAATTGGGAAGAATTATAGACCAACTCAAAGGAAGTGTTGGCGGATTTAGGCAAATGCAGGAATGAAAGAGTGAAGAAAAAAACGACGATACTTATACACATGCGATCAAAAGTGGGAAGGGAAGAAAATTATCAATTCCTGATCAAACTAATCAATTTTAATTTCAATTGGATTGAAATAGACGTTTTTACTTACGCAGGGACGATTAAAAAAATCCATCGGGGACGAATGAATGAATCAGGCTGTCAAGTAATCTCAAATGAGCTGGATATCACTGGTGTGCACACTTGATCTCTCTAATCAACACACATTTAAATTATTTGTGCCATGCTCGTCCATTGCTTTGTCACATACTCAAATCCCTTTTCTGAATCTGTATATATACATAGCATTGGTAATTGTAGTGGCTCATTTAGTTTTATATACGTGCTGATTGAGCATGTGCATGTGTTACAAAAAAACAATAAATTATCCACAAGATTATCCATAATGCGTCATGGAATTTTTAATGTCAAGTCAAACCATGAAAAACTGCTCAAAACATGCGTTGAATATATCTTTGATTGATACCACCTCACTTTAATTTGTGAAGGTAAATACTTGAAAGCGTTGAAAGTCAAACTAAATTTTGTTGTGTAATGAAAAGTGGATTAGCAAACGAGTTGATTGTAAAGAGACTTTGAAATTTGGACAGATGTCAATCAAAATCAAAATCAAAATCGAATCATCAATGAAGAGCATGGGGTTCATTGTCAATTGTCCATAACCATCCGTTTTGTTTTTAATCAAGAAAACTCTTCAAAAATCCTACGGAAATGCCATTTAGCATTTAATTAATTTGTAATCTTTTTAATTTTTAATGTCGTAGGTCTATAGTTTTTTAACCTTTTAAAAGAATGGACATTTGCGAGCTCACGTGTTTTACTCAAATTTCAATAGATTTTCAGTTCCAGGAGAAGAGGGGTGAAATGTCCATCAAATTCTAACGATAAGAAAAACTCAATAAATAAATACATTCAGACAATAATATGTACATATCGTATATAGACAATAACAATAATTGTTTAAAAAATTCAACACATTGTTGACTATCTATATGTTATAAAGGGCGTGAACCATGGGGCGAGATATTTGTTTAATTAAAGACGATCTTGGGCAATTAAAAAAGGGGACCAATTAATTACTACAAAGAATAATCTACAGTAATTACAATGCCCTGCGTTTGCATTTGCATGCAAAAGAATGTCTAATTCTAATACCTACATTTTGTATAGTTGCTCCTTTGGCCTCTGTCATTCATTCATCCATTGCCATTGGTATTCGTTCCATGAAAGTACAGGCCCTGTACTACAGGGAAAAGAACTGCTCACCCCTCACATTTCTTTGACTTTTGCCTATATTACGTGTGTAGGAGTGACAGTGAGTTTGTGCGTCTCTCTGTGTGTGGATATTGAATCAGTTATGGAACCATTGAAACGTCAATCTGAGATTTAAATACAATTTGATTCGCTTCTCCCTCTCTCTGTGTCTCTGTCTCTCTCTCTTTCTCTCAATCCTTCTGGAGTCTGAAGTCGGTAGACTGACGAGATAACGCTGTAAACTCTATAAATGTCCATCCGTTTAAAATTCTAGTCATTCAAGTCCCGTCTCCGTTTGCTCATCTAATGAAATTCTTCAGATTTTTCACAATCCATCAACCACACACATGAAGACTCTCCAATTCCAATCTTCAGCTCTGCAATTCCTTCCTATCTTTCCATTTCTGTTTCCATTTCGAAACGTTCGAACAAAGAATTTGTGAGGCTACACGGAAGCAAATTTTTCAGTCAACTTTATGTAGTTTTTCTGACAATTCATCATAAAAACAAACAGGAAAAAATTCCTTTTTGATTTTGAATCCAATTTTGTTGGCTACTTTTAATTTCACAGTACTTACAAACAAAAATTCGATTTGAAATCAAAACTACACAAGTAAATTCTCCAGCCACAAAAAAAATTTTCATCATTATAAAAGCTTATATAGAAGAGTTTTTTTTTCTCATGCTGTACGTTGAAAAAAAAAATCCTGAGAAATCGTCTGAGGCTGACCCAAAACTCTTCCACTCCACAACCTGACAAGTGATTTACTTCTTTTCTTCAACCTTCATTTAGCTAAAAGTGTGTTTGTTGCAATTCCCGAGATTTAGACATTGAAATATCCACCACATTCTTCTTCAATCCTCAAGGTTAGCAAAAAGGAACCCCCAGGGATTTTTTTTTAAGCTCGCATTTTTTCTCAACAATCAATGAAACGTCCTTGTCCACATTCAATAAAAATAACGATCAATTTAATTACTTTTCTCACATCAACCGCCTCTACAAAGCTCTGTGAAACAGAAAGAAAAATTGCAAATGGCTTTCCCTGCATTTGCTCTTTAGTTTAACTCACAATGAGAATTCAAAAATTCAATATCAGAGTTCATGAGCTTTCCTTTCATTTTCTCTCTCTCTCTCTCTATTATCATTTGCTTTGAGTTGAAATGTTGAACTCTGAGTAGAGTGCGTAAGTAAATATGTGATGTGAAATTGGAGCAGATGCCGAAAAAACAAAAACTCGCAATCGAGTGAAAGTCTCCAAACTCATCGTTTGATGAGTTTTGAGTAAGTTTATGAAAGTGAAAATACAAAGTTTTCTCTTGATATCATCACAACCGTATATATTTTACATGGAATCTTGCCATGGCCTTTGGATATTATTTTTTTCAGCATCGTTCAATCTTTTGTATTTAATGGACGACAATTTATCTTTTCATTATTCGACAGGGACGGGAGTTTGATGGGCACATTAAAATCCTATCGGTGGATATTAGCGCTCAAGCTTAAAAAAAAGATAAAAAAAATATA
The DNA here is from genome assembly GCA_034699125.1 of Gisinianus flammeolus. Lineage (NCBI taxonomy): Eukaryota > Metazoa > Arthropoda > Collembola > Symphypleona > Katiannidae > Gisinianus > Gisinianus flammeolus. The sequence goes on from JAIUND010000287.1 coordinate 60,373, forward strand.
TATGTACAGACATAAGTTACTCACACGTTATCTGTGTTGGCTGTTGGCAGTTGGCAGGAGCAAAGGGAAATGTGTAAGGAGCAAGAGAAATGTGTGTGAGTGTGTATTTGTATACTTACTTACGCTGAGGATTTATCGATTGGTTCAGTGCACTCTTCACGCATTGCATATACATACGGCCTTCGCCTTCGCTTCTCTCTCATCCTGCTGCTTCCGCCTTTTCTGCAGTTCCTCATCGCCAAGGCTTTCGCCTCTTTCTTTGCCTGTACCTAAATACGTATATATACCTTCCAGCCACGTTCACTCTCACTCTCCTTCTCTCCATCTCATTTAAACTCCTTCTGCATTCTATTTCCAGTCCATATAGTAAACAATGAGAAGGGAATGATGCACCCAGTGGACGAAAGTTTTCCGTGTAGAATGTACTTTTCCCTCATATGTACCTATATACAGTTGACAATGGCATTGGCATTGGCATTGGGAACCGGGTAGCAAGTCCTTTCTGTTTCAGTAGTGTGTACTACGTTCATTTCTGGATATCCGAGTGCGTACTGCATCCATGGGATTTCTCTCTCTCTCTCTCTCTCTCTCTCTCTCTTGTGCAAGAATAGAAGGGGAATGGGGAAAGAAATAGGATTCGCAGCTGTATATAGGTTTATATGGATATATATAAACCTATATTCGTATTCGTACATGTAAGTTCGTTTTCGTTGTAGAATTCTCGTAGAGAGCTGTCAGTTCTGCGGCTGCTCTTCGGTGGCTCAGTCAACTTTCCCTCAACTCATTTTCAAACATTCTCTACACAGACAGAGGCACACGCACAAAAAACTCCACACTCTATATTTTTCTCTCTTCTCTTCTCCGAACTTTGGGATTTATTATGGAAAGGAAGGAATTGTGAAGGATATTTCAAAATTATTGATCTGCTGCACACAGGTTTCAACAAAAAAAAAGTTCAAGTGTTTTTTCTTTTGATTTTTCTACAGGTATATACCACCAATTAGATTTAGGTGTTTTACCTTTACAAAGAAGAGGAGATAACTACAAATTTTAGGGATCCCGTTTAGACAAGTCAAGTTCAAGTTCAATTTAAAGATTTGATTGGGAGGATGGTAATAAAATAATAATAACTATTACTATGGAACCACAATTAAAGTAGTGTGTGTGTGTGTGTGTGTACAAATTGAATGCGAGAGTGTGCTCAACGAGTTTTTCTTTGAGTTTCTTCATTCTTTTCTCCATAAAGAAGAAAACGACGGATGTGCCCGCTCACAGTTGAACAAACTTTTGTTGAGCGGATAATGTGACTGCCTTCATTAAAGTTAGTGTGTGAGGAGTGTGTGTGTGTGTGTGTGTGTGTGAGTGAGCTCGCACGTGCTTCCTTCCTTTGTGTTCAACTTTTGATGGAATTGGGATGTGTGAGCAGTTGGATTTGGATTATCTCAAAAGGACAAGAGTAAAAGTACCTACCAAAGTGTTCAATTTCTCAAGTCATAAAGTCGTTAGCAATTGGATTTAAAGTTAACGTCACCTTTTCCATTTTGGAGAATCTCCTTCAACATTGAACAAGGTAAAGGACAGATAGGAAATGGATTATAAAGGAAAAGAACGTGCTCACTATTATTTTAATTGGATTTATGTAGGTATGCATGTTTTTGAAGGAATTTAAATATGAAAGGTAGATAGATTTTCTATGTGGACTTTAAATAAATTGTTTACGATGTGGAAATATAATGTTTGTTTGTGAAAGGTGAGAATGGAATGGGGGGGTTCATTTGTTTAGGGGTAAATGTGTTGAAGGGAAGTAATCGAGAGGGAACAAGTGAAGGAGATTGAAATGGAACACACTCCGAGTCTTGTTTGGCATTTGATTTGTTTGGTTTCGTCATCGTCAATTGCACTCGCAATATATTTTCTCTCCTCCTCCCGTAAATTATCCCCAGTCAACGTGAAGAAATAGAAATTACGTGTTTTTCCTTCTTCTTTTTCTTCTTCTCTCTCTCTTTCGTTTCGGTTCTTTTCCCTCTTTTCTCTTTTCTCTTCCCATTGCTATATGTCGTTGTGTGTGTGTGTGTGTGTGTCCGGATCGATGACTCTCAAGTGTGAACTTGTGTCAGTCCAAGTTCTGATTCCTCATCAAGATACGGAAAGGAAACAAAACGGATACATTTTTTACTTCCTGCTTGTGAGAGCTTTCCATTTCGATCCGCAATATGTATTATCTCATGAGAAAATGGTACTTGAGTTTCTCTCCAGTCATCATCCTCATTCTCATTACATTGTATCTGTACCGTAACGATTTTTCTGCTACGAAACAATTTGTGAGTTTGTTCAAACGATGAACAATCAAGTTGAGTTTTTTTTGTATCCAAGAATTCCATCATTTTATAAACATGAGCATCAGCATGAGCATCAGCATAATTCCCCATATAAAATGAAAGAGATGAAACATTAAAGAGCAATAAGCAATCAGACTTGTCATATTTCCTTAACGAACCGCAAGCACATGGCAGATTGTTATAAAGTAGACAGAGAGAGTTTTAGATTTACTCTTGCTCTGAGCCATTTTCAATATGGAAACGAAGAAAGCGAGAGAGAGAGAGAGAGAGAGAGAAAGAGAGGGAGAAGAACATGAACGCTAATTAAATTATATCAGTGAAAAATTGCCATGTTGGCAAAAGTCTGGGATTGCTCTAGTAAATGTACAAAGTTTGAACGTGCATATGGAGAGAATGGAGAGAAGGGACTCGAGCGATGAACTTAAATGGGAGAAAAGAGGAAATTGAATTAGGAATGTACGCTCCGTGTGCATTTGTATCTGTATGTGTAGGTGTAGGTATATTTGATATGTGTACACATTTTATGAAATTGCATCAAATTCCTATACACAAAGTCAAACTTGAAACCCGAAACAGTCTGCAGTCGTCGCAAGAGTCCTTTCAAAAGAAAAAAATCCTCTAGTGTTTAGTGTTTCATTCCATTTAAAAAGAAGAAAAAAAATTCTCCATCCTCACTTTCCCTCGCTCTGTATTTTCTTGAACACTCAACACAAGAGAGGAAAAACAAACCAGCATGGAAATCATATCATTTTGAATTTTGAGTCCCAGTTTTGTACACTGTGAAAAGTTTTTTGTGGATTGTAATAGCAGTGTTTCATGTTGTAAATTACATTAATCTCAATTGCACTGCAGCCTTTTTCCCCATATTTAGAAAATTACCAGAGTTCTTTGAAAGAAATGCAACATTGAAAATTGACATAACAATTTTTAGAATTTTGGGGTAGAAATTTTCGGGCTGGAAATAAACAAAAGGGAGATTAAATGCTAATGGTTATGACTTATGGTCTGCAATACGTGACGTTTTAATTTTTAAAGCTCAAACAATACAGAGCTGCATATAGACAAAGACAAAGACAAAGACAAGAGAGGCAGAAGTAGAAGTAGAAGTAGAGCCAGATGTGTCGAGTGCAAGTGCGAGTGTGTGTCGACGTTGTGTCTCTGTCTCAATTAAAATTCCACAGTTTTTTTTAAAAAGAGGAACACGAGACGACCCCACCGTCACCGTCACCATCACCATCACCAGATGGATGTACATGACATGATAATCTCATTATATTCTCAAGTCTATCTCTATCTCTCCATAGTTCTATGTAGCCAAGGGACGGGGAATGGAATGGAATGGAATGGAATGGAGTGAAATGTGTAAGAAATCTGAGTATTTTTCGGCAGGGTCTCGCAGCAGGGACATGATAAATTGATTCAAGAGTATCATTTGAAAACAAGTTTTTGATACTGACGATGAGACAACTAGAGAGACATTTATCCATATTTCTCTGTTTCAACTTTTTATCTCATGTCTTGGTAGTTTAGTGTGTGGTTGGGGAATCATCATCTGAGTTATCTTCTTGTGTCTTATGCTCATGGCATCACATTGTATGAATTAATTTTACACACACACATACGCACACAAGCCAAAACTAACTTTCATCTTTTGTTTCCTTTCCTTTAATTCCACAGCTCACGATCTCTCAACTCCAAAAGTTCACATGCCATACAATTCCACACGATTCCAGAATGGAAGGAAATGCTTGAGCTATGGAATTTCTAGACGAAATTCCGAGTGTATTCTACCGCAAAAATGCAATTCCGTCTAAGGAATATGTAATTTAGTCATTTAATTCTGATTATGAAGAATCCATTTCTGATTCTGGTTCTCGTTTTCTATATGAAGGAATTTCGAAGCGTAAATGTTAAAAAATAAATTGATATTTTCATTCAATTGAATTCAATCAGCTGACATTCACATGGAGATCATCAGACTCCTCATAAATTTTTACATCATATGGAGAGTGCTGTAAAAAAATAATTTGAGGGAATTGATACATCGTTTACGGCTATCTGGAGTTGGGCGCAATAAGGATTTGATTATGTACATAAACATCCAAATAAACGTGTATGAAGTCGGGCATCGGTTTTTTTTATGGAGGGATAAGTCGAGTAAGGAAAGGGTTTGGAATTGAAAGTGTTTCTGGTTATGAATGGCGGGTCGGTTTCTCCTAGAGGTTTTTCTATACTTTGACTGGGACTGATGGGGAATAAATTCAAAATTCCGAATTTGAATTCAAGTTGAAGTTGAAATCAAACGAGGAAAAGGCCTTTCTCTGTAATGTTTAAGATGTGAAATGTGAATGTGAATGGGAGAGTAAAGTGGGAGGATTCCTCTCTATACATATATACTATTTTCCCTCTCCTCATCCTTCCGTCCTTTTCCCTCCTTTTCCTTCAAGCTTTTATCTATGAATCATCCTTCATTTCATCCTTCATTCTTCCTTCCCCAGAGGAACTCTCTCCCAACATTTAAATTATTTCGTTTGCATCCTCCACATTCAATTTCAGAGAGATGAAATATCATAAACTATTTCCATCTGGCTTCCCACAACATTTTCATATAATAATATCACTTTCACTTTTCATTTTGACTCTCGTCATTGAAATTCGGAGCGATGGCTCTCTGATCTAAAACCATGATGAAAAAAAAAAGAAACTAAAAGATAAAAATCTGTAAAAACTAGTAAAAAAAGTACCCACACAAATTATAAAAGAGAGAGAGAGAGACAAAAATTAGTTGGTTACTTTCTGGTTGACATTTCTCTTCACGTATTGTACTTTTTTCTTTGGTGTATAGACAATTTTTATTGAGGAGAGAGATGGAAGGGAGAATGGAAGGAAATGGGAAGAGGGAAATATTTTGAGAGATATCATCGAAAGTAATAGAATAATGGGGAAATGGGAAATCTGCATGGATTTGATGGGATGCACCAAAAGACGAGGAGAAAGAGACAGAGAAAAACCTCTGTGATAAGGGTGAAATGTGTATTATGAAATGTCATTTGTGTGTGCGTGCGTGTGTATGTGTGTGTGTGTGTGGTGTCTGGTTGAAATCTCTTGGAACGACGAGGGATCCCCCCTTTTCATGTGTGACATAAGTGAAATCCTTGTCTATCTGTTTGTTAGCAACTCATCATGTGATGCTGATGCTCACTCAAACGTGACAACTTGTAAAAGATTTAATTTGTTGATCCAATCCCGATTGAAAGGCCAGAGAAAGAGAGAGAAAGAGAGAGAGAGACAAGTCGAGTTTTCTATGTACTTTGAACAGATACTGTGAAGATTTACGGGTCGAGACGATAGACAAGGGAGATTTTAGTCGTAGAAAAACAAATGGGGGTCCAAGACCAAGACCAAGAGCAAAAGAGTATCAAACATTTCAGTAGCCATCATAAACCCTGATGCATCCTTCATCTGTCTCTTGTATATTTGAGAATGGGAAATTCCCCCTCAACACTCTATAAAATAATCCACACTAAATCAAAAATATATACATATATATGTTTTTTGCAAAATTTGTTTCAGATACGCCCAATGCAACACATGAAAATGCACCGTACGCAACTCATCCGCATATAAATCAAGACTGAAGACTGATTCCAAAGAGACGACTGAAAACGACAATTTGTTTGATTGTAGATTGTGAACAGTGACAAGAAAAGAGTGAATTTCCAATTTCAGAGTAGGAAACAGCAAAAAAAAAGATTTGCACTGTGAATGTAATTGGGATTATTTTATAAGATGAGTGAATCGGGTGCTTCAATAAAGACTTGCAGTAGCGGAGACGGTGAGGATTCATTCACAGACTTGTCCATGTCGGTCGTCATTGTCGATGGATGGTCCAAGTTCAGAGACGGCAAAAAGGTCAGTATTTTTCATACTACTGTGCTCTTGATTTTACGAGTACATAATCAGAATTGAAGAATTATATATACATATGCATTTTTTTCAGTGGAAACAGCGGTGGTGTGTCCTCACCAAACTTTCTCCAGCAGCAGGTAAGCTCCAATTTATTTTCATTTCCATTATTTCATTTCAGGACAACAACAAAATTCATATCGTCTCTCTCATTCATCACAAGATGATTAATTTTTCATTTCACAAAAATTCATACTAAATGCACATAAACATGAACATTAAAAAATAAAGATAAAAAAAAGAAGCATTCACAGTCGCCTCAATTTAAACAATTAAATTGTAGTGGAACGTTTTCGTACATGTCTGCAAAACTTCAAAACGTCTGGCGAGAATGGAAGAAAATAAAGTTAAAAATAAAGTTAAAAATAAAGTCTGAGCATGCATGCAGAAATAAAAAAAAAATGGAATAAAAGAGCGTGTAAGTGTGGTCATTGTATAAATAGACCAAGTTATTTTATACTTGAAGTTTCCATTTGACTACACAATTTTTTTGTTGCTAAACTTATAAAGTTGCAATTAGGCCCTGAGCACACATTGCCAGTGTTTAAATTCTGAATATCCGCCTTTACACTGTAAACACATTGAACACGAGGAGGAAAGTAAGCAAATGGTTTTAGACCGCCGTCATTTTCCCTGAGCAACAAAACTTTGAAAACTCTTTCTCTCTCTCTCTCTCTCTCTCTCTCCTCCCAACTTACACCACATTACACTAATTAAACTTGTAAAGTCTCGCATACTCCAGCGTCTGATTCACCATTTATTTATTGTTGTATACTCACAAAATATTATAGCGCCATCCACAAAACTCTCATGGAGAATTAAATAGGGAAAACCCCCAGCTACCGTGTTAAACTATTCAACTTTTACTGTACTGGGAACCAAATCCCAAATCCACTTGAGAGCGAGAGCTCAATGAATTACCATCAGCCATTTTGAACAAGCAACAAACACACACAACATTGTGAAAATTCATATTCAAATTCCAATGAAAATATATCTGTATCGTAGGTATGAAGGGAGAGCTCATGAATAATCGATGAAATACTCGGAGCTCGGAAAGTCAGGTACAAAAGTAATTATCACTGCATTCCAATTTGCAATGTCAATGGAAAGTGTAAAATAAAAAAAAACCCGTGTGAACTTGATAAAGTCAAAGCCACGTGATCTCAACATAAAATGAGAAAACTCGACTTGAATTTGAATTTGAATGTCGAATGGAAAGATTGTCAAAGGAGTAATGTAAAAGAAGTAGTAGCTATGAAAAAGGGGATCGAGACGTTTTTTTCTCCATTTCCATTAGTCAATCTGCATGTGGAAATTCTGCTGTTGAAATTCAGTGTGCAATGGAACGCCAAGTCCTTTTTTGTATGATGTTGCAGTTGTAGGTGTATTCAAGTGCAGATATCTGTATTCTGTATAGACGGGGAAAAAGAGAGAGTTAGAAGCCAAGGAATTTGATATTTCGGTATTTTGAATTTGTGTGTATCATTTCAAGCTCACCACTTCACACTCGTTGAAGCTATATAGACAATTTTCTTTCATTTTTAGCTAGACAGCTTGACGAAATGGTGAAAAAGTCACGGGACTATACGTTTCTTCTTCTTTCCCCTTTCATCTTTTATTTCCTTTACATTTCAAAAGTTGAATATCTTTATTCTCGAGTCACGTGTACATTTTTTCTTCCCTTTGCCCCCTCATTTTTAGCTAGATATTTCTAGATGTAAGGTAATTTTTCCCCGAGGAGAAGTGAACGAGTCAGAGCCCTTTGTCATTTTCCCTCTTCAGTCTATAGAATCTACATTTTCTACATGCATTTTAATTGCACCAAAATACATACACAAAAGAGAGCTCCAATGTAAATGGGATTTGTTTGTCTTTTATTTTAGTGTGTAGAACAGTAAGAATTTAAACAAAAGAACCGGAAAGAAATCTACACGATAAAAAAAACTCTCACCTTTTTCTCATCTGATTCTGAATTCAGGGAGCGCCAGCCTGGATTAAGTTGAGTAAAAAAATCCGATAAGCATAAACAAGTTTAAACGCGTGAGAGAGAGAGAGACAGAGAAAATCCTGGATGGCTTAATCTCGCACATTCTCCATCTCCAGGTCAAGAAAGCTTTATTTTCCGGGTTTTTCCCAGAATCAAAAGAAGAGGCAGGGAAAGGGGAAAGAACAAGAGGATAAAGTAGTAGAGAAAGTTGGATATGATGACATTGACTTTGGAGTTTGGACTTTTTCTCTCTCTCTCTCTCTCACTTTCTCTCTGGTTTTTTTTTATTTCCTCTATTTTTTCTTTCTGGTAAATGGTAAGAACAAAAAAAACGAGGAGATACTCAAGCACACTTGTCGAGCTTGATAGTCTATAGGAAATTTTCGTGTTGGTAATGTTTTACACGAGTTTTATAGCTTGTTTTCTCTCTCGGCTTCATTTCATTTGTTCCCGACATTCTCTCCTTTGTTGGTTGGTTCTGCCTGCTCAGTTCCGTTTTTCTCTACACACATGAAAATGACGATGGCCATAGCGATGAGAACAAAACAGGAAGGGAGTAAAATGTGAATGTGAGCAAAGAAACCAAGTTGAGTTTGGCACAACTGTGTGTGTGTCTGTGTGTGTGTACAAAGCTTCAAATATCAACATGCGAACGAGCTCTCAGGCTATACAGACAATTTTTTATATAGGTATTTCATGTGGGTAGACTCAATTCACAACTTCCATACACAGATACAATGAGAGAGAGAGAGAGAGCCAGTAAGGAAACACAAAGGAAACAACTTAAAGTCACAACTTACAACTTAATACTTTGTTTTTGCTTTATTGCTCCGCTCATTCCCCATTTTCTCATGTGTATATGTGTGTAAATACAAGCTACGGATTTCCTGCCTTCAAGGTAAAGTCACCGCTTTCTCTCTCTCTCTCTCTCTCTACACACAGTTTCATTCATTTAATGATGGGAAGAGAAAACTGCCCGGAAGAAATCAAATCAAGGAAGACGAAGAAGTAGAAGAAAAAAATGTGATTAATTTGCAAAGTTGATGCTCAACTTACTGTAATGTAATGTGAGAGCATGGGAAGCCACAAGGCATTCTTTAATTTAATACTTTCACTTTGTTCCTCAAAAGTTTTTTTTCTTCTCTTCTGTCTTTTTCTATATATCTGAACGTTCGTTTCAGTTTCCGTCTCAGTTTACAAACCATGTATGTAAAGTAAAAAAAGAGAACGTTCTACGTAAAAAAATTGAACTGCAAAGTTAACTGCAGAAAAAGAAAATTGACGTTCCTCATTGTCAGTTTTCTGTCTCTGCCACTGCCAATCCCCGAATTCTCCTTGCTATGATTTTTTTGTGAGGGAAGAAAAAAGAAAAAAAAACCTACAGCCTGCAGAATTCAGAGGATTTAATCAATTTAATGTTGATGATTTTTTTTACCATGTTCTCTAGTTTTCCTGGGGAATTTTAAATACTGCTGATGATATTTCGAAGAAAAATGAAAATGATGGATTGTTGAGTGAATTTGTGATATAAAAAAAAAATTCCTCGACTCGATGAGATTTTATTATAACTGGAGAAAGTAATTTGAGAATTGAATATAAATTGGTGGTGGTTCTACATTTTAGAGATGGAAATGTAGGAGAAATCCATCAGATTTTGATGGGGAAGCCGTACACAACACAAGGAGAGACGGAGAGCAGATTGGAGAATGGAGAATGTAGATGAGACTGAATAAATGTTGTGCGAGTGAAAGTGAATTGTAAATGGGACAAGATGGTATAGATTTGAAAGGTTTTCCTCGAGTTTTGTGGGTGGTGAAGGAATCGATGGGTATTTGAATTGGATTTCTTGATACTGCTACCCGTTTTGGTTTCTTCTTCTTCCTCTTCTCCGTCGTCATCTGCTGTATTCTGCTTTTCTGCTGTATTTTCTATGAGGATTTTGCCATTCCAGTTGTTGACTCTCAATGTGTGTGCGTGTGTGTGTGTGTACGTTCCATTTGATGAAATGAAAAGGAAGAAAGTAGACGGTGGTGGAGAAGATGCAGTGTGGATGGGGATGAGAATGAGAATGAGAAAGTTATGGATGGAGAGAAGATGGATGACGGAGATGTGAGGGATGCGGACAAAAGAACAAAGCAAAAGATGAAAATGAAATCCTATCAGGATGTGACTTTTTCAATTCCTCCACTGATTTACTGTACCCGTCAAAACCTCTCTACCTTTTCCCCAGTGCCAATGCCAATGCCAATGCCAATATGGTCCAATATATATACACAATATATACAGCATAGTTACAAATGTACACAGTGGAAATAAAATCCCTCACGTTTCCGTCTGATAATTTTTATCTAACTTTCTCTCAGTACCAACCAACTGATGATGATGAGTCGATGAGTATCTGCAAGCATATTTTATGCGTTGCTTCTAGTTGCTCGATCTGATTCTGATGATTCTGGTTTGGTTTGGATTTGGAAACTGCACACGAAATTCGGAATTCGAATTTCTATTCTTTCCTTCTGGTTTCCTGAGTTTCTTGTAATTCAGCAAGAATCAGAAGAAAAGGAAGAAAGGAAAAAGGGAGGAAAGGGAGAAAGAAAAAGAAAAGAATTGAGTGTCCCGCAGCCTTTTGTTTCTCAGCAGTTTGGATCGGAGTTGGAATACAAAATCTGCCTCCTCTTTTTTTCAACAAACTGTGTAGACTGAAGACGCTACAGATAGAAACTGAAAATCCATTATCTTTGCCTTCGTCCGGTTTACATTCACATTCTCTCTCTCTCTCTCTTTTCCCATCTACTTCACTTTACAACATTACACTCCAGGCAACTCCAACCAACCAACCAACCAACCAACAAGGAGCAACTATCAAACTCCCAAACGAAACGAATCCCAGAAAAAAAACCCACCAAAATCTGAAAGACAAAGGAAAAAAAGACACTCAACTTGATCCAGTTGACTTTTTTACTGTGTAAAATCCGCCACTGGAATCTCTTCCATCTTCATTCTCTTTTCTTTTCCCTCTCTCAACATAATAAATTCCTTTTTTTTCTTATTTCCTTTTCTTTTCCTTACACACACATCCAAAATAGAAATAATGCAGTCGATGATCAACTCAAGAGAAAACTCTGTAGAAAATACATTTTCCGTTTTCCTCGTTTTGCTCGTGGTGGTTTTCTTTGGTCTCATGAAAACTTTCAAGTGAATCTCCATTCTCCATTCATTCTCCAAGCCCAAAATCCTCAGGAGCATATAAAAATATAAACGTGCTCACAATTGACTTTAAATTGAAAACGCTCAACTTTCACTTGTCAATAATGGAATTCTGACCAGGAAATCTGCATAACTCACGCACACACATTGAAACAAAGTTCCTATACATACACAAGTACAGATAATTGTTCTATATGAAATATGCTGAGGCTAGAAAAGTCAAATGTGTAACAATTTGAACATCTTGAAAAGTTAAACTTTGTAGTCAAAGATTGTCATGATGTCACTCAACAAGCTGTCCAAAAACTCTTCAATCCAAAAGTAAACTTTTCAACGAGGAAACAACTCAAGAAAGTTTGTACATACCTTTTCCTATTCAACTGTCAAATTTATTCAAGAGAACTTAAGGTGGAATTTGAATATCTTTTTTATGCTGTACTGATATTCGAATTTGGAAATGATAATCGATAATGAAGGGAAATAAAACCCAAGGAAAATAAACAAGAATATATATATATCGTCTGTTAAGTTCACCAGCGAACTATAATTATTTTCCTTAATTTTGTTGACCTGCTCCAAAGGTCAAACGGTTCAAGATGGAGCTTTGGGTCCTTCGACATTATTGTCTGCCATGACCTTTTCTGTCACACTGAATTTTTTCAGAATTTTACCCACAAAGACGGACGCAGTAGTCGCATTTCCGCAAATTAAGGAAAATCGTTATAGTTCGTTTGTGAACTTAACAGACGATATATATACATACAATATAAGAGACGGAGCTCATTGATTCGGGAATTGTGGATGCGGAAATAGGGAAACAAGATGAAAATGCCCCAGGCAGTTTTTGTCTATTTTGTCAAGAAATTTGGCTGGAGTTTGAGTGTACCATAATAAAATGTAGAAAGAGAGAGAGAGTGAGAGAGATAAAGAGTCAGTTTGGGTCAGATCTCATGTTGTTTAAGTCAGAATCCATTTCCTCTCATAGGATTCTCCCTTTCATTTCATCTGATACAGAGAAAGTCTTTCTGTACAGTTGAGTGGGAGGGTGCTTTTTTGTGTACAGGAATTGGAGCGTGTGCATTCTGTCTGTTTTTTTTGCTGTTTTTCTGTAGTCCTGTAGGGATTCCATAAGGAGATATGGAAAATGAATAAATGTTGTTTGTACATGTATGTATGCGTAATATTGCCTGTACATATCTGTAAATATACGTACGTACGTATGTGAGGATTTCATGGTGGATTTCGTTTCTGGGTTGGAAGTCTTCACTTGATATCGGAAGTGGAAGGAAATAAAAAGTTGATGTTGGGTTCAAGGAAACTGCCATATGATACAGCAGCAGTCAGTGAGCAGAGCGAAAGAAAGAGGGCGAGAGAGAGAGAGCAAGAGAGAGAGAGAGGAGAGAGAGATTCAGACTTGTTCCGCCACGTTATTTAACTCACTGTATACGGATGTACCAAGGACTTTAAGAGCACCGATAAGCAGCCTGACTGGCATTTCCAAGTGAATTTCACTTTCTCTCGCTTTCACTCTCACACTCCCCGTGTCATCTTTAGCAAGAGACTTGGAGTCTGAGGAAAGTCTGAGAAAAAGGAAAAAGAAAAGAATCCCAATATTCTCTTACCCTTCCTTCTTCTTCTCATTTTCCTCACTTTCTCCTCCTGCTAACTGGAAAGCTGGAAAGCTGAAAAGTTGGAGGGTCCGCACACAAAAAAATCCGTCATTCATTCTTGTTCATGTACAGTGCCTTCAAATTTTCTTTTCTCTCTCTGTAGTTTGCAGTTTGTAGTTTTTTAGTCCCAAGTTGAAGTGTTCTAGTCCCATAATCGAGTTTACACACTTGAATTCCAACTGGAATGTCAAATTGGAATTGCAAAGAGTCTTTGAATGTCATGTTCAGTCTTCACTGAACTTTTCCTAAGCACATATTCATTCACTGACCTTTTTTTTCCTCTCTGTCTTCATTTCAATTCGATTCAGTGTTGACATTGACTTTGTTATGATTTTGATGGGTGATGAAGTAAACTGGATTGGATTGGAGTCCATTGTGAATGTATGAGTACAAATCCCATATATAGCATTCAATATTTCCCAAACACCAAAGATAAACATAGGAAAAGAGTCGTCCTGATTTCATATACGTAAAGGAAGTGTGTATCGTAAATGGGGGGATTCTCTGGGGTAATCACGTGGTGAATGTGGATGGATTTGTATGATCCATGATAATATTCTTACTTCTCTCTCTCTCTCTCTAACACTTGAGATGTACGGCCAATAATCCTCTAGAGTATATCAAAATCATGTACAAAAGATAGAATTTCCGGTCCATGACGATGACTCCATGTGTATCTGGCATTTACGCCCAAAAACTTGGAGAAAATGAAAATGAAGGTGGAGAGAGATGCCATAATGCATTATTAAGTTGATGATGACTTTGATATACTTTTATTATGCTTTCTTCCTTTTCCCAGCTCGTCATTTAGTCTTTTACTCTCTCTCTCTCTCCACACTCACACGCACATTCACACACAAATTCACATCATCGCTACGAAATTCCGCTGCTACATGAAATGAAGGTGAACTTCCTTTCGAGGGGGCACGACGAGAGAAAATGGAGATATAGAGAACGATCAGGATGGGAAACTACTCTGAGATAAAACTAAAACCATTCCAGGCAAAAGCAATATATGCGATGAGTTTTTTTCTTCTTGTGTGTATTCCCTGGTTTTTGAATGTCCTCGTGGTCCTGGTCCTTGTCGTCGTCATTTTCTCCTTCATCTTCCTCAACTTATCGTTAGTGTGTATGAGAACGAAGGAGCTGAGGAAAAAACCCCTTTTCTTATTCGTATTCTTACAGGGGAAGAGAGACTTTTCTCCTCCTCTCAATTTAAGCTAAAATGAAAATGCGCCATTGACAAACAAGTTGAAATATTCTGAGAGTCTCCAAAAAACTCTCTCACGTAAAGACTTGAGCATGGCCATAAGTGATCTTTTCCTTTTAGTAACGATGTGAAGTTTTAGACGTGGAGTGACCAGGATCGTCAGAGTTTGATTGATTGAATTTTGAGCAGAGTCTTCACATGTATCCATTCAATTTGGAGTGTAAAGAGATCGTTCATTGATGGACGGAAATCGGAAATGCAACCATGTGCAATATTCTTTGAAGGTTGTTATGTTTTTTTTTGGACGACAGGGAAAGTATTTGAGTGTTTGAGTATTTGGTCTTCACCTTGACGGTCATTACCGTTACTTTACAGCCTCACTTACATCATTTACAACCCCCCAAACAAGAGCTGAGTTGAAAGTTGAAGAGGAAGCCCATGCAATTTCATGCAAAATGCATCAGACTCTTTAGGAGGAATGTGAAAGCAGTACACACGTACACAAATGTACATGATGTAGAACACAGAATGTAGAGAGAGAGAGAGAGAGTAGATAGTCTCAATACTGATAGTCAGTCATATTGGGATATTTTGACATGATATGATGCATGATAAAAAACGATGGGATGTGCAGTTTCACTTCCCTTCCGATGGATGAGGAATGAAAAAAGGAGGAAATCCAAGTCGTAGAGTCAGAACATGATTTGCATTTGAATTCAAAATTGGCTTAAAGTTAAAGGCAGACGAAAAAAGTTAAAGAAAGAGTCCAACAAGGATCTCACAATATTGGCAATTCCACATACAAAAAAAACTGAAGCCGGCTCTTTTTTTCTCTTTTTCTGTTTTCTTCTCTTTTATCTTTTATTGGATTTCCATTGACTTGAAAAATGACATGGCGTTTCTCAAATGGAATCAAACAGCTGCGTTTTCTTGTAACCCTTAAAATCATTTTTCGTTTGCCAACCTTCTTATTTATTATTCTAACTTTCATATTTTGGTAAAAGTAAGACCAAAAAAATAAGGTAAAATGTGAGGAATGCATACAAATTCCTATAGAAATCTGAGTTATCTAATGGGAAAAGGTTTTCCTTGATGGAAATTATACTCGAGGATTGTGTCACTGCATGGAAACTGATGAGATTACATGTATGTAACGACAACACATACACTAAAATCCCAAATTATCCGTCCACATATTTTGAAATGCGAGCACTGTATATGTATTATTATTATGTAGAATTAAGTAATCCATTTTCTATATTTGATGCAGAGAGTAAACAGTTGGGAATTTCCATAGTTGCAGAGAGATTGTTGCCAATTGTAACGTGGCGTGAGTAAGTGTAAGTCAACAAAACTAACTTGAGCTTATAGACAATTAATCGGGAATGGATATGTTTGTCATTTGCTATTCCACTTGAGAGATTCATTTCCCCCATTATAATCCAACAGCCAACAGCCAGCCAGAAAACCACTCCAGCGTATCAAACATCCAAATCCAAATAGAGTCAGAGTCAAAATCCAAATGGAGTCTCTCCTCTAAATTGCTGTATGTGTTACGAGAAGGAAATTGCAAATGGAAATGAGGATGCGATCCTCAAATGAGATATCATAAGACAAATCCAAAGTGAGAAGAAAACTTTCAATCTGGTTAGTCTTCTATGAAATGCCCATACACAACTGTCGATCCATTAACACACGAATATACTCGAGTTTCTCTCCTTCCTATTCGATCCCAAATTCCAACTGATGAGAGAGAGAGAGAGAAAGAGAGAGAGAGAGAGAGAGTCAAACATTTGGAATGAAAATGAGGAGCTCAAAAACCACGACTGATGAGTTCTATATATACGAAGGGCCAAGCAAATAAATCCACTGGGGAACAAGGAGAAACCCAAGTCAATGGAGACTCTCAGTCTCAGCTCTTTAGTTTGTATGTACATATCGTCTGTTAAGTTCACAAACGAACTACGAGGTCGTTCAAATATGAATGAGAGTTGAAGGATCATTTTTGATAGGAATGAGATAGAGTAAAACTTATTTATTTTTCTAAAAGTACTCTTGAATGCACATAATATATTGCTCCGAACGGAATTCTAAAGGTTGAATTCCATTGGAATAAAATGTTTTTCTTTTGACGTGAAGAACGCTGGAAATGCCGACTACACCTCTCATCATCACTTGAAAATCTCCCTACCTTGAGAGATTTCTTGAAATTTCAAAACAGATGATAGTAGCTTGGGTCGAGGTCAGTAGAATATGGTGGGTGAGAAATTTCTCAGAATCCGAATTTGGCGAGGGCGTCGAGTGACACTTTGGACGAATACGCGGGAGCGTCGTCATGGAACCAAATTCGATTCTTTTGGTTCGCACTCCCGTTATTTCTAATGGATTGGGATAGTTTCTCCAATACTAAAGCATATACAGGATCAGATATTGTACTCTTTCGTGGCATGGACAGGAATAAACTAATCTCGTACATATCAAAACTGAAACCACAATCATCCCGGCGGAGCTTTCGGATTTGAACGGGTTGCTACTGTTTCCCCCTGTCACCGCCACTCTTTTGATGCAGCCCAAATCTAGGGATGATGAAAGTGAACTCAAGTCTCATCTGTAGTGACCGCATGCGAAAAAAATTTGGGGTCTCACTGGAGTCGTTCTACACTGAAGTCGAAACAGTCGGCTCTCTACTACTTTTGAGAAGACGTCCCACTCTTCCACATCCAAACGGAAGTAACTCCACTGAGACCAAGCTGTTGGTGGAGGATATTTTCAACAGACCCAGTAGAAATCCCCGTTTCATCCTATATCTGTCGCACTTTGGTTCGTCGATGCCACTGCATGAGGTGTGCCTATTCTTTATTGTTTTTTTACTGACGGCGGCAATTGGATGACTTGCAGCCTCCTTGTCTTCAAGGCTCAATTGTCCTCCATTAAACCGTTGACACCATCTTGCCACTTAAGAATTTGGTAGAGCAGACCCACCTTAAACTCCCACCAACAGCTCATGAATTTGCTTAGGCTGGTTTTTTTGTAAGGAGAAAAATATGATCTCAATTCCCTGTTGGAATTTCAAAATCTCCATGTTTTCGCTGGTCTGTTAAAATTCAGACGACTCTAATTACTGAACTACAAATCGGAATTGCCTGTAATTTTCCATGTGACATCGTTTCGTGCTCCTCTCACACATACTATGAGTACTTCGTCGTATCTCATTCCAATCAAAAGATATATGCAACTCTCATTCATATTTGAACGACCTCATATAACGATTTTCCTTAATTTGCGGAAATGCTCCTACTGCGTCCGTCTTTGTGGGTAAAATTCTGAAAAAATTCAGGGTGACAGAAAAGGTCATGGCAGACAATCATGTCTCCGGACCCAAAGTTCCATCTCCAGCCATTTGACCTTTGCAGCAGGTCAACGAAATTAAGGAAAATAATTATAGTTCGTTTGTGAACTTAACAGACGATATATCTTATGTATTCCACTCCAAATGATTTTCAAAGTCTTCCCTTGCTCACTCGCTGAAATGTGGTTGTAGGTGTTTTTAACTTGTGTGTGTAGACTTGAGTAGTCTCTTTTTATCCATTCATTTTCCATAGTCAAATGTGTAAAATTCCCACATGCACACACACACAAACATAGTTAAACAATGCTAAAAAGCAGTGAGTGTTTGACAATGAAAAGCTCACGACCGGCTGGTTCGTGTGTGTCTGCTGCTGCTGCGGTTTCTTTTGAGAGGAGAGGCACACGGCGTGAATGGAGCATTGTCTTTTCAAGTCAAAAGTTAAGGAAGCACGACGGATGGAATGGAATGAAATGAATGAGCAATGAACGACAATAACGAATAACAATATCACAATAACGCAGGATTTTCCGGCATTGCAGATATTTCATGTTGTCATGTATTCCCCTGTTCTTTAGTTTTTGCTAAAAGTACAATTAGGGAGGATTAGATCGAATTTCAAATTTCGAATCCCTCAAACTCATAATCAAGCAAATTACGAGTACACATTTATGGAATGACAAATGAGGAGAGGTTTCCAATT
The DNA here is from genome assembly GCA_034699125.1 of Gisinianus flammeolus. NCBI lineage: Eukaryota > Metazoa > Arthropoda > Collembola > Symphypleona > Katiannidae > Gisinianus > Gisinianus flammeolus. Next base: position 78,804 of record JAIUND010000287.1, read on the forward strand.
TTCCAATTTTTCTTGTCATATGTGTAAAGATGTTTTCAGTTGAGCTGTCCTTTGCACTTTGGCTTCACGTTCCAAATAAATTAGAGGAAGTGATCAGTGAGTGAGCAAGCAGTGAGTTAATTTGATGAAATGATTAATGAATTGTGAAGACACATTGTTTATTTTTTTCGTATACAAGTTTGAAAATTTTCAATATTTTATTCAATTTCGATTTCGATTCTGGAAAATTTGTTTTTATCCATGTTGTTTTTTCGTATCGTATATTCTCGGAATTTGTTTTACTGCCAATCAAAAGTGTATCAAAAATTTAAATATAAGAATTCGTTAATGTACAAAAAGGGTTGAGAAGAAGGCGATTTGTAGTCGAGTTGTTAAAGGTTGAAGTTAACCGTAAAATCCACCTCCATATCCTGAAAAACACAAATCAGTCAATTAGTTCACCGAAAATCATTAAAAAAACACTAAAAACTAATCTAATGTCTATAGGAATACGACAGAAATGTCTAGAAAATTCTGTGAAATTTACCTCCTCCATATCCACCATATCCGTAACCTATTAGATTAAAAAACAATTAATTCAAATTAGAAATTGACTGGAAAAATTTGAAATTCAATTAGGAGATCCGAGGAAGGTAAAAATTGAAGTGGGAATAATATTAATTGGACTGGGAAGCTGAGTTTATTACCTCCATATCCACCTAATCCGTATCCGTAACCACCTCCATATCCTAAAAATAGAAGAATCATTCAGTTAATTCCCGAGGAAAATGGCTGAAATGTTTTCAAAATTGAACAATGGAAATCCTAGAAATCGGGCTAAAAAAAGCTGTAAAATGAAATGTATGTACCTCCATATCCTAATCCTCCATATCCGAGACCTCCGCCATATAGGCCATACCCTCCTGCAAATAGACACAAACCAATCAGTTAATTCTCGTGAAAAATCATTGAAAATTTCCAAAAATTTAACTGGAAATCCTATAGAAATGGGGTTGGGAAGCTAAAAAAATTACTGTCTATACTCTAATACGTTTTACAAACATTGTGATTGCTATTGAAAAAAAAATACAAACCATATCCACCATATCCACCTGCAAAGAGATAATAAATGATAGCATTAGTTAGTTAAATTTAGTTTTGGAGATTAGATAAATTAGTTGTCATGTGATAGGAGATGAAATTGAAATGTGTGTGTGGGTGTTACCATAACCGAGACCGAGACCGCCATAAAGGTTCCCTTCAGCAGTCTCCAATTTCTCTTCTTTTTTGTCCTCAGCAGGGGCAGCAAAGGCAACAGCCAAGCAGGCGAAGATAGCAATCAAAGCCTGTGTGGAAAACAAAAAATCAGGATTCAAATTTACTCAGTTTGTATATTCGAGAAATTGACAATAGAAATTCAAATTTTCAAATTTCCAAATAAAAAAACAGCTGTTTTTCTTTTTTAAATTTAAAGGAGCTTACAATGATTTTGGCCATTTTAAATGGTATTTGGATTCGAAGATTTTTTAGAGAAGTTGAGATATTTGAGTTGTTTATTCGTACAAGAGCAGAAGGAACTGTGATGATTTCCAGAAGGGTCGCTTGGTTTTTATACTCAAGACCAACAGACTGTTGACAACACGGACTGCAGTGTGCTATGTCATATGTAATATGGCCAATAATATAATATAAGATAAGTAAGAGTAAGACAAGAGCGGTCAGTCCGTGATTGGTGTAGAAGGGCAAACCAAATGAATGAGCTCACAATTCACAACACAACACAACACACAACTCACACAATTCCCCTATATCTAAATACATACTACAATAAATTCCACTTGCACTCTTTAAGCAATTTTTTTCCTTACTTGAGTAATTTATAACTACAATGCAAAAGTGTACAAATACAAATATATACACAACAAGGGGAAAAGTTATACAATGACAAATGAGCAAAGAAAAAATAAAATAAAAATAATCATATATCTTGAGATTCTTTAAGATTCGCATCGAGATTGAATGTCGTCAAGCCCTGGAGTTGACCTACTGCAACAAATGAAAACGCACACTAGCAACTGCTCAAAATCAAATTGTTGTACCCACGTACGTGTAGCGTCATTGTTCTATTCCGCACTCCATGCAGTTGGCGAGAGAACAGAAAATACACATGAATTGTCAATTGGGATTGTCTGTGTTGGTGTTGTGTTGTGTATTTGTATGTGAATGACAAGGAAACTTCCGCTCTATCCCAATTCCAAGCACCAATCACAATTACAAAATTACAAAATGACTTATAAAATACAAATAGAAATATCTGTAGAAATGACAAACTTGAAAAAATCCCCATCATTTCATTTGCATTGTCTTTTCTCTCGTCTTTTCATCTGTGCATAAATGACACAAATTTGGGATTTTTGGCAGTGTGTCAAATCAGATAATAATTGATAATTGCTTCATATTGGCAACGTTATTTGTACTGCAATGTTTTGTTGGCTTATACTTATGATGTATAATATTTATTTATGATGGCTGGTGTCCACCGATATCAATGGGAACCTTTTAGTACTCAAATCATATGTATATGGCAATTGGTTCAAGACAATTATCCCCGACATTAGTACAAGTCGTCATCGTCAAGACTCTGGCCAAAACAGCAACAATAATACGATAATAACACACAAATCTCAGTGCATGATGCAGTTTGAATTATTTTATTGCCTGTAGCCATATTTCGGATTCGTAGTGTGACCAATCATAATTGTATGTGTGGGCATGTGAATGTGGTTGGTGGCGAATATTGCGTGTGGAGTTGCATTACATTTTTTTCCCCTTCATTTTTACACACCAAAATTGATTTCCATCTTCATCTCATGATACACCAAACTTGATTTCATTCCTCACACGTCAGATTTTTTCCATTAGACTCGTCAGGTTCTGACTTTGATCGGCTTCCGTCGTGTGTACATTTCATATAAATCAAAAACCGTGCGGACCCAAAGTCTACTCGGAGAATTGATGGAAATCTTGTCGTTTTATTTCTTTATCTCTTGTACACATGACAGATCTGAACTCAACATTCAAATTCCTTCTGCTGACTTTTCGTTTGGGGGTTTTTTTTTATTATGACAAACAATGTTGTATTGTTTTGAATAGGAACTGAGAAAAAGGCTTTGTGTTGACAAGTAAATTGGGAATTGATAAAATTAAAGTGTGTACAAATGAAATGAAGTTAAATTACAGAACAGAGTTTAAATTTGTAAATGGAACTATTTATTTATATACTACGCATTACATTGGCAAAAGGTTTTGCTAGCTGACAAAAACAAAAGGTACGAAATGCGCCAAGGTCACTTCGGCTACACACACATTTTTGCTCATTTGAGAATTTTCTCAACTATAACAAAGCCAAAGTGCGAGTAAAAGAGAGGGAGAGAGAGAATGGAGACACATGCAGGGAATGATAAAATACGACATTCTTGACAAAAAAAAAGTCTCAACCAATCCTGCATGGTGTCTCTCATTTAAATGTGCTAAATACACGGCAATTTGAACGCTGAATGTGAATGCAGACAAATTTTGCTCATTAACTAACTGATAATGAATTGTTTCGCGAGTACTTGAAAAAAACAGATAGGAAATGAGGAAAGAGATTTGCTATTGAAATTACATAAACGTTGACAAACTCTCATTTGACTCGTTCTGAGCTCAGGGCATTGTGGATTCTTCATGCTCGTTGACTTTGAAAAAAAAAGAAATATCTACTCGAGACTTTTAATACATACTTGGGACTTTCAATTTCAGCGATATTCAGTGTAATTAAGAGTAATGAGAAATTGGGGGGAAACAGGTGGATTTTGTTTCCGTACAGATACGATAACGATATATATCAAGAACATGGAGCTCTAGTCAATTTTAGCCTGTGGCTCGTCATCCTTATCATCATCCACATTATCACATTTTCATCCTTGTTTTCTTTGTTCTTGCCTGTCGAATCCCAAAATTCCAGAGTCAAAATTTTCACATATAAAAGAAAATAATAAGAGTCCACTCTCATCATGCTTTTCAGTGATTTATCGTTTCTGCTGTTCCCTTCTGCACTTGAAATTCGGATTTTGGTTGTGTGTGTGTGTGTGTGTACACAAAGGATTTGTAATTTTTCAATAAGAAAATGATGGTGGATTTTCTGTTGTAGTCTGTAAATGAGAGTGAGTCGTCATGTTTTTAGTTGGTACTTTCGTTATAGGAAAGGATCTGCGAGGGAAACAACGTCTCTTGTTTAAATTGTCTCATGTTCATGCTGATGCTGATGCTGTCACACTCACACCCTTAAGCTCTCTGTCGTTTCTTATTGTGATGATGTGACGGTCACTTTATACAGAAAATACAGATACACTGTATCCCTATTTTCCCTATACTATATACACTCTCTAAAGAGGGTACTTTCGGCTTGGCTTTTCCATTGTCTACTGTAGAGTGCAGTGCAAACGAACATCATTATGCTTGTCAGTTGCCATCTTCTGTTGGGTATTTCCATCCCTCTTTTTCCCTTTCTCTCTCTCTCTCTCTGATTATTTATCTTGTGACAAAAATCCATCTTGAAAGAGACGGGGACTCACCCTCACTCTCTCTCTGTGTCTTTCTCTCCCTTGGCCTGTTCTTCATCCCTCACTCATCATCAACGTGATCCTCATCATTATCCGTCACCTCATTTCCAATGGAAACTTACATATATGGAAATCCATATGGAACCTTAAAACCGTCTCTTCAATTATTCTTCACACTTCTCCCTCCTCCACGTCCACACCAAAACACAATCCAACCCAACCAAACCAAATCCCATACAATACATGAAAGCCTTTAGAAACTCACACATGAATTATGCAATGTATTTTGAAATTTTTTCACTTTTTTTTTCATCTTTTTTTTTTATCTTTTTTTGTTTGAAAAACGCAAAAGTGATTGATGGAAAATCGTTCTTGGGGTGAAACAAGAAGAAAAGCTGAAAGAGTGAATTTCGTTTAGGTACATGTGCGATCAAATTTCGTTTCATTCTAAGGGATACTTTTCATTAAAAAATGAGTAATTAACTTTAATTTTGTGTGTACATTTCCTTGCCTGAAAAGTAGTCAACTATATGGTGAAGAATTTAGGAAGGCTTTTGGGATTGTAAATTTGTATTTGTAAATGAGTAAATTACTCAGACTGGAATTGGAAATTGGGCAATCGCTCGAGTTGTTTCATGTCAAACAGTACAAGTTGATGACGGGTAAAAAATGTGCTTGCGTTTCTCTAATGAAATCAAACGCATTTCTGTTCGTTTTTTTCTTATTGTTAGTGTGATAGAAGTAGTAGGAATGAGTGGAAAGGAAAGGGGGGAAAGAAAACAAGGGGATTATTATGGTCACGAGGTTTGCGTGTAGAACAATAATTTTCTTTTGCATGTCCAGAGGAGTAATGTGTATTTTATATTTATAGAGCCATAACCCTCAACCTCTTACCTTTACCTTTAATACTCATCAGCCCCAAACAAACTCAAACAACTCCCAAATACAATTCCCAGCTCACAACATTTCTTTCCATTGTGCAGCCAAACGTCCGTCTTTGAATTCAAAGACTGCAGAAATTTATTTCTTACTTTGGCCTTCCTAATCCATTTCATTCCTTCTAATTGACATGGCAGAAAAAAACAAATAACACACACGAACCGACGAAAGTCAAAACAATCCGCTATCGCAATCCATGTAAAATTTTAAATTTCACAATTTACATTTGTGGAATTTACAAAATTTAGTCAGAGCTTTTTCTCACGACTCTGTTGAATGTTGAATGTTGAGCACAGCAGAGCACACAAAAACAGGAAAGAGCTCTGGATTTCGGAGAGCTCCAGCTTACAAATCCATTGACTTTGTCTACATATATATAATACGGAAAACGAAGGAGAGGAAGCGGAGAGAGAGGACTGAAAGAGAGTATTAAGGAAATCCATTTAAATGAAGCTTAAACTTAGGGTTAATTTTATAGTTTTACATCCATTGAACCGAATAATGACAGCAGTGCTGAGAGACTAATCTTTTCCAGAACATATATACATACAGTAACACCCTACGAAAAAGACTGTTGCAGTCACTTTTACTTTCTTTCTCTTCCCCGTGTGCTCCGACTGTGACTGTGACTGGGACTAGAACTGGAACTGGAACTATACAGGCGATTAATATTCCATTCCTTTATAGTGATTTTAGAGTTGACGGATTCATATCGTGATTATGACTGTGATCGTGATTATGACCCGATTTTAGGTTTATAGTCACTTTCGGATCACGATCGTGATCATGATTCGGGCAAAATCATGATCATGATCGTAATCGCGATCGGGTAGGAGTTTAGAGTCAAAATCGGAGTTGAACGCGATTGTGACTCTTCTTTTGCTTGTGATTGCGATCGTGATTTTGAATTTACAGTTGCCGATTAAGATCGTGATTTTGTCGTCAAAAACCAAAGTTGACTGAGAGTCAACTTTTACGATTACGATTTAGGATTTTCTATGAATTCTATACATTGAAAAAAGAATTTCGAGGGAATTTGTTG
>JAIUND010000288.1:0-85168 GCA_034699125.1 Gisinianus flammeolus
AAACACACACACACACACACACACACACACACACTCACATACACACACATACAAAACCGAAAACTCATTGGATGCTACGCAACATTGTATCGTACAAAAGCATATATACTTATGTATGTATGGATTTGAGTGGGAACTCTAATGTACGTATATTTCCGTGTGTACATGAGTATTCAGATGTGGAATCGTATAATACAGATACAGATAGTAATAATTGTAATAATGACTCTGTCGTTCTTCTCGAGGAGCCGCTGAAAACTTGTATTACTTGTTCACTCCGAGTCTCATCTCAAGAGTTCCTGTTTCTGTTCCCAATTTATCTGTGTACTTTATGCGATTAGTTTTTTGTTTCTATTCTCTCGCTCTCTGCCTCTGTCTCCGCCTGTGTATTTATAGAGGGAAACTGTGTATAGCTGTACAGATAGGATTGTTTCGTATTGAGATGAGATGAATCCTCTTGAAATTTAATGGAGTAAATATATCGTACGAGAGACATACAAGACAAGGGCCGAGACTCGAGATTCGAGATTCTAGATGAAAACTTTGATTCATTACAGCCACATCCCATAATAATAATCCAATTTCCCTGCTCGTCGTGTAGTATATATAGTTTGTATTTAGTAGAGCTGGGATCTGGAATGGGAATGGAATGGGAAGAATAAGAAACGAGGGGAATAATCTGTGGAATAATGAAGAATAAATTGGGGTTTTTATGTACAGAACTACAGACTCTGAATTGGGAATTGAGGATTGTAAATTCGAAATAGTCAAAATGATGTGATTTTCATCGACATCTTTTTAAGAGAATTTATTTAGAATTTAGTGTTCATCTCTCCGTGTAGGCAGGCTGAGCTTTTTTTTGTATATCTAAATGGACGACTGACGATTGACCATCTCAATAAATTATCGTTAGCTCAACCCTTTCATTTTTTATTACTAATTTGTACAATGTATACAAATCAAATTAGGTTAATATGACATGCGTGCCATAAAAAAAGGGTCCATTATGGATTGAGAATGACGATCAAATGTGTGTGTGTGTGTGTAAATTGGAACACAATAAACCATCCATTTGCTGTCACATAATGCCCAGTTTTCAGTGGATTTAAGATTTCACCATGAGATATTAAAGATAATTAAAGGGAATGTTTACGTAATTTCAGACTTTTAGTTGCATTTCATGCACTACGAATCGAATAGGATTATGTAAAAGGATTGAAACTTTGAAAAGACTGTGTAATTAATGATATCGTACAATTGCACTTGAACTTGTCGTCTTTCTGTTTGTAAATTTACGTCTGCGTAATTGAATATGCAATCAAAATTGGATTTGTCAATAAGTAATACCAAATATTAGCTGTGCTTATCCTTATCATCCATTTTTTCTTTTTTCCATTGTTGTTGTAATCGTCATCATTATTATTATGGTCTCTCGTATCATCGCGTATGTTCAGATATTTACATATTTTACATAGACATAATGGAGGAGAGTTTGGGTTGGGTCTCAAAGTCTACAGTCTACAGTATTCCCTTTGAGTTTGAATTGGTTCCCATTTTGCCAGTCTGTGTGACAAGTACAAATGAAATAAGTATCGTATCAATATAACAGTTGGGGAAGCGGCAATACAGATACAAATACAGATACAAATGTACAAGCCAGGTCCATATTTCCATATGTAGACAGACAGACATGCAGAGAGAGAGAGAGAGGAACTCTCCTCTTTCTCTCTTTCTCCTTCGTGATTATTAGCTCAATCCATGTTTTTTCACATCATGTCGGCTGGCTTTGAATTTAAATTTGAATTATATCTCTCTCTCTTCTCTCTATCTTTTCCCCTTTCGTCGATCCTGATTATCGCAATTCCCTGGAACTTTTCTCATTTTTTTCCCTATACTATTCCTACAATTTCAGCTTCTGTTTCTCTTTCTCTATACATTTCTTTCCATTCAAATTTTATTCTATTGCAGACACAGTTACAAGCGTAAGAAATTTCACATTCCCATAATAAAATGGAACGGAGAGAAAAAATCAGACTGGAATAAGTTTATGATGGTTCATCATTTCACTGCCGTGGCCGTTGCCTCTGCTGATATGATACGATACAATACGATACGCTCATCAGGATCATGTGTGAACCATCGTTATAGACTAATGATAACTATTCCTTGGCCCAACAACATGTTTTTCATACATATATATATTGTACATCTCAACATCTGTACATGAACATGTATGAGTGGATTCAAGGGGAGATAACATGGGCGATACAGAACAGACAGTAACACAGTTTTGGTATATCATTCGGTCTCAGAGTTATGAGAATCCCATCCATCGTAGATCATTCATTGGACTTTAAGGACTTTGAGAATTTTAATAAATGTCCTAAATCCATATTTGGAGATTGGAGATTCCCACAAAGTATCAGAATATATCAGAGCAGCAACTGTAGTACAGATATAATAAACTAAAAGTTAATATTCCATCATTTTTCATTTTATGTTGTATCTTACATGTCATATTTGTATTTTATTTTATAGTCCTCACATGTATATGTATACCTACGAATACTTATACAGATACTACTGGAAAGCGTAAGGTAAGCGTGCGTAATATCTGTACAGAGTATCAGATAGTTTTTGTAGAGACGAATGGATTTCAATTTCAATTTCAAATTCAAATTTCCAATCTGAATCTCCACTGCCAGCTTGAATTTGAATGAATATCATCCGTTGACTCCACTTGAGCTTCTTTATCCCTTGAGAAAAAAGTGGCATTTTTTTCCTAATGGTAAAAAGAAAAAAAATTGATACGACTTGCTCGCAATTGCAATCAGATTATTTAGTATATTTTACGGTATAAAAATACTCAACTACGGATATATCGTGTCAGCATTCATTGGGATTTGTATTTGTATTGGGAAATGTATATCGTCTGTTAAGTTCACAAACGAACTGTAACGATTTTCCGTAATTTGCGGAAATGCGACTACTGCGTCCGTCTATGCGGGTAAAATTCTGAAAAAATTCAGGGTGACAGAAAAGGTCATGGCAGACAATAATGTCACAGGACCCACAGCTCCATCTCCAGCCGTTTGACCTTTGCAGCACGTCAACGAAATTAAGGAAAATAATTATAGTTCGTTTGTGAACTAACAGACGATATGTAAAATATTGAAATATTGTAAATTGCAATGCTGTGGGTTTCATATGAAGGCAAAGTGAGAGTACATGGATTTTTGTGGTTGTAAAATATTAAGTAAGAGCATGAGATGGAAATGTACTAACAAAGATCTTGTTTCGGGTTTCCTTCTCTCCTAATATCGAATCTACAATCTACATGCTGTATTGGCTGTATATACATATTCTGGAGCAATGTTGAGTGGATAGAATTACCCTGTGTGGGCTCGACTCTCTCCGCGTATCATCTTTGTCTTGTCATTTGTCGAGGATGAGATGCTCCACACTTCTTTTTCACACACTGAAGATGACGACTCGAGCCAAAATCATCCCAGTGCATTGCCAATGTCACTTTCACTGTCAACGATCAAAACAAAATCTGGCTTCCTTTTCCTTTCATTTTCATTCTTACTCTCACTACAGATGTAGATGTACTTATAGATTCTTATTTTTCTATATATCTGTTTGTGAACTTTCTTCCATTTAGAAATTTAGATTTCCACTCCCTTTTCAAGTTCTCTTCTTTAGTAAAAAACAAACTGAGAGTGAGAGTGAGAGTGAGGAAAAGAGTGCCCATAAATAATTAAAACTAAGTTTAAAATGTGGAGATTGGATTTCCTGTTCCTGCTCGACTCGAGGTTCGATAGGATATATTTTGTTTTCATGAATTCAAAAGAGGTCTAGCAAACATGAGAAGCGATAAAGATGTCCATGAGCGATAAAGTTAAGGGAATTTCTCGGTGCAAAAAATAATAAGGAATCGGCCTCCCTTTTTCCGATAGGAAATGGGAGGAAATACACACAGATATTTAGAAATGTGGAAAGATTTTGCAAATGGGAAATGCAAATTGGAGTTTAAAGGAGAGATTTTAATGACAAATTTTATTGAGTCCACACTCCACATTCACCCATTCACCATTTCACATGTACAAATCTGTGCTCCTCTCGTTTCTTTGTGTGTGTACTGTGTGTGTGCTTGCTGGGCTTCGGTACACGTTTTTCTCGTTTGAATTCTGACTACTTATCCGTATAATATTTATTTCATTTCATGTGTGTTTATCTGTTCGGTTTCTGTATTCGGGATGGAGAGATTTTTTTGTGAAGGAATCCCTTTTAGATGTTCTTGGATTTTGGCACATTTGAATTTGGCACACCCAAAACAGTTTTTCACCGCATATCTTCTCGCAGTGTGTAATGATGGCTGTTAAATGGTAAATTACTCCACAGCTTATCTTTCCGGATCCAGATAAAAACTTTAATACATTTTTTGGCTCCAGCATTTTTCTCTCTATCTCTTTCTTTCTTTCTCTCTCTCTCTCTCTCTCTACAGCTATAGAGAATTCGAATGGTGCGTGGACCATACAAACTGTAGAAATTCTTATTATACGTCTATTTAGACTCTTTTAAAACATTTCTGATTATTTCTCTACTAAAAAGAAACTAACTGCAGTCTGCAGCAGCAGCAATGGCAATGGCGTATAATTGAAAGTGGTTTTGTTTTTATGTTTTATAGTGCCTCTAATATCACTTTTCTACACTTGGCATTCGTTTTATAGTTTACACAACGAGATTTACAGATACAGCTATTCAAACAACACACACTCCTCGTCAGACAAACAGATGCAGATGAATTTTTTTCTTTTACCCAAAGGATTTGTCATTCCATAAGTTGAAATATAGAACTGATCTCATCACACACACACACACACACAGTCACAAGTGTTGAACACATTTCCCATATCGCAAATTGCGTACAACAAAGTAATGTCATGTCTCGCATATCATTTAAATTCTACACGCACACACACACACACACACACACACACTCAAAAATGTGTACAGACATTTCTTGGACAAGGAGCCAAAAGCAAATGCAGTAGACAGAAGAGACCCGAGATCTTCTCCAGTTTGTTTTCCGATAGTTAAGTATTATCACCTCAGATTCAGATTCAGATTCCGATTCAGATGCTTAATGCTTGATTGCACATTTTCCTGTTGGGGTGTTGCCCCAGTTCCTGTGTCTTTAATATGGGCACTTCTCTAGTACGATGATTACTTTGGATAATGGCTTCAGGTGTACCGGTTAACGGGTAATCAATGGGAACGAAATGTGATCCGCTTCCTTCCATTTGTATACTCGTCGTCCTTATTTTTTTTTCACTTTAATTTCATCTGGAGACTCAACACTGACAATGAATGAAAGTGAAAGGGAACTCTGCGTCAAAGGGAAATGAAATGAGGAGAAGTTAGTAAATGGGAATAAATGGACTGGAACGGTATGGCCTCTTAACAATCTCGATTACTGTCGTATTTAAACGTCTTTCCTCCGTCTATACATTCGACTTTGACATTATTATCATGATTATTACCTGTGACTTTCCGTTCACAAGTTAATCTGAGATCTGTGAGCCAACTCCATGGAATCATCATCCAGAATCCAGAATCTAAAATACAAAATCCAGACGTCTCGAGTTAAAGTCAAAGTTTCAAAACGAAAAACGGAGTGAATCGTTTGTTTGTTTATTTGAAACGAGAGAGAGAGAGAGAGAAGGCTGTTTAAAAAATCCAAGTCGCCTCTCATTCTCATTGGAAATTTCAAAATTTCAAGTGAAAAAGCACAAGTAAATGAAAGAGAAGTCAACTTGAGAAAACGATAGGAAATGAAGGAGGAGGAGGGAGGAGACGATGGAGGGAAGGGATGGTGTGGTATGTGAACCAAATCAAATCAATTTACGCATTCAAGCTGATACTGGTGTTATTCCTATGTGAATCTGGATCTCTCTCCCTCTCTGTCTAGCTTTGGTCTGGTTTTAGCTCGCTCTCTCTCTGTCTCTGAATCATTCAGTTCAATTGGAGAGGGAGAATGATCTTATACTTCAAGTCTGGAGATTCCAATTCGAGACTTTCGAGTGGAGCTTGATGGCTTGATGGTGGAGAGGAAAAGAGAGTGAGTGAGAGAGAGAGAGAGAGAGAAACGCTTGAAAGAATTGAATGAGATGAGATTAGATGAAGCAGGTGGCTGGGTTACTTGGACTGATTGAAATTGTTTGATTCCATGCCGTCTCTCTCTCCATCTTCAAGTCCTTCATCTCTCTCGCTCTCATAGCTATAGCATAGCAACCCTTCATTTATCAGTATCCTAGACTCTATACAACTATACATTCTACATATCTACATAGTTCTGTATTTGGATCTGGATGAACGTGTAAATACTATACTGAAATAAAATACAGATAGAATCCCGATACATGTATGTATACAACTATACGCATTTAACTGTAACATTTAACTGTAGACGGATTTGCCATTTTATGTGAAATATACGATATTGTTCACTTTGTTCTTTGTGCCGTACCGATTCAAAACATCCTCAGCGAGTCATCACAATCAATCGAATATTTACCTGCTATAGATTCTCTGGATTCTCGGTCTCAGGTTTTTACTACATTTTACGAGTATATCGATTATGTATAAAAATTTCAGATTCTGAATTAGGATTACGAAAAATTGTTCGAGTCCTTTGTCAAATGTCCTTGGGAGAATGAGAAACATGGAACATGGACAAAAGTACAGAGTACAGAGTACAGACAAATTTGGACATGCAAGTCATCCAAAGTTCACAGTTGATTGGTTTCATTTTCATTTTCCATCGTGGATTTGGATTTGGATTTGAACTTGGACTTTTCGGATTCGTTTTCCTTTTCGTTTTTGGACGAAGACAAAATTGACGTGCACACAATGTAATACATAGTGAGATTAGAAAGGGTCTGAGCTGAGTATAATACTGTAATCAGTTATATGCTGTAGAATGTAGAATGTGGGATTTAGTTGTGGCTCACTGCATTAGCATGACAAGGACTCGATTAGAAATCCGTCTCTCTTCTTCTTCTTCTTCTTTTTCGTCTTCCTCCTTCAAATTGAAATCTATTAAAACATTTTGCTTCGTAGGCAGCGGAAGATGGGAGAAGAAAATAATATAAATATACTTTCCCCTTTTTCCCTCGTTGTCCTTATCATTATAAAAAGTTGAAAGGATTTCAAGAGCAGATTACTGAGGGAACGTGGAGAAAGAGAGTGCGTTTTTCACGGCAGTCATCACATACGATCGTATTTTTGGGAGTTGGGAGCTGATCTAGCTAAAATGTCATGATATGATCCTCATTATTATCAAATCATTCGAGTTTTCGTTCCCACGTGGGGAAAAAACCAAGGTTTTTTCAGGCTTACACACTACAAACCGGATATTCATGCTCAAACACACGACCACGACCACGCTTTACTATGCATATTCATATGACTCACAGTAATTTTATGAAGGTCTCTGCGCGCATTATTTAATTATCATATTTTAATATTTTATAGCCGTGTATTCTGTCACCCAATTTATATACATAATATGATGGGATTCGGGATTTGGTATTTTAAAATAGAAAGGAAACTATGTGTAAGAGCTCAAAAATAATTTAAAGACATTTTTTTACACGTGTGGATTCTCCACCGTTGTGCTTATATTGTGATATTGCGGTTGTCGGACCAGATTAGAATTTTTAATTGGACGTGTAGAGTGTATACGTGCCCAAGTCCTCCTGGAAATTAAATGTATATGTACGTATAAAAAGAGTAAGAGCTAGAGAAAGATTCTTCCTGTCTTTATATAGTGAGAAGACGGGGGAAGACAAAGCACTTATAAATCATGAACATCTCATCGTCAGCCAGCCGGACTGTCGAAATTTAATGGACAGGAAGCTACAAAAGAAAAAGCTATTAAATACACATAATTTGTACTTTGTACTTTGTAGCGGACGGATTCACTTGGAATTTATATATTATATTTATCATCTCTACACACTTAATAAAAATCCTTCAAGTGTATTGTTTTAATTACACTTTTCATTACCTCAAATTATTACGTTTCGTTTCTTCAAAGGTTTTACGATTTATTTTACGAATTGAATTCCCAGTCAAATTTCTCCAGGGAATGTTTAAACTTTAAAGAGCGTATTAAAAATTGAGGAAATCTTCATCAGAGTTCTCTCATATAATTCATATTTAACGTGTAACGTAAGTATCGTAAAAATGTTTGGATTTGAATGCCGCATTGTTGATTTCAATTTCCCTCCCTTAATGTTAATGTACATGTGTTTATGTGGAGGGAATGACAACAATTGAAAAAATGTAACTGTCATTGATCTCTCATCATCCTTCTCATGGAAGATCATTGATCGTTCCTTGAGTTGAGTTGAGTTGAGAGAGAGAGAGAGGAAGAGAGCTGCTTGAAAAGTTGAAGTGAATGATGTGATGTGATATGATATGATGGGATGGATTCACGGAGAGTTGTTGGGTTATTTGTGTTTGGGTTGATGGAGGCAGGAGGAGAAGAAGGAGATTTATGTCCATTGTTGAGCAGAGAGATGAGATGAACTGACAGGAGGTCGATACGAATACGAATACGAATCAAATGCACAGATGCAGAGATAGGGAGAGAACTCCACACGCACTTTTATTTTTATATGGTACATATTCCATCTTCCATCCGACAGAGATCCCAACTCAAACGCTCATATTTTATATTTTACATCACACCTTTTACTTTTTGCTCTGTCTTTGGTTAAGTTAAATCTAAATCTCAAGTCAGGAGAAACTAGACAAAGTTCAAACATCGCAAATCAGTCTCTGATTGACAGTTTTCGGTGCCTTGATGGGATGTGATGTCAAATTTAATTGTAATCAATTTTCATGACTCTGTGGAAAATCCCTTGTAGAAACGAAATAGGCCAGCATGGAAAAATTGAAAAAAAAAAAAATCAATGGAGAAAATTGAAACGAAAAAGAAATTGCTGGAGCTTTAGAATAAATTTTTTTAAAAAAAACTTTAAAGAGAAAACCAAATATGAGTCGTCTCTGGTGCGTAAGCTTATCGTTAGACGTTGACATGGTCTGGAGTTGAACAGTGCGGAAGGGGAGAAGGGATGAGGATGGAAGATGAGGATGAGACGGAGATTTAAGACAAAGGAAAATTATGTACTGTATGGAAAATTTCCCTGGTACGATATATAACTGTTAACTATCATCCGTAAACTATATGTCTATAGAGAAACGATCCATCCAACTCTTTTCACTTGTTTCCCTGACTTTTACTCACTAACTCCGGACTCGCCCGTTTCACGTTTGTCGTTTGTCGTTCGTCGCTCGTCCAATCTGATATTTGTGACGATGTGGATGTGAATGTGAGGTCACATCACTTTCTTAACTCATTCCTCAAATCTCGACGAATCTCAAATCGTTATGGATTGAACTTCTTGTTCTCTCTCTCTCTCTCTCTATCTGTATGTCGTGAACTGAACGAATTCCCTGCTTTTTTTTTATTACCAGTCCGTTCCGTGGCCTGATAGTTTAGACTTTTTTTCTGACTCTCGTCAAATTCATAGAGAGTCGACTGATGAAAAAAGTACGTCCACATTACACACAGACACACACATATACACTCAAGAGATTCGTTTAACAATCTGTCTACAGTGTTTGAGTCTACAGTTCTAGTTCTACAGTCCTGGTCGTGATGACAGGGCACCATTTAACGAGAGCGAGTGATTCAGCATTTCACCAGTCTATCATAAAGTGACGGCAGGGATTTTTCTTGCATCTCTCTCTCTCTCTCTCTTGACTCTTTCCCGTTCCCATTGAAAATACATACACACACACACACAAATGGAAAGAAGGGGAAAAGGACTCGACAAAAAGTCTTCAATCTCTTGATTTTATATATCATGAGGATATTTCCTTTTAGTTTTTTATTTTTCCATTTCACATGAGCCATGTGTACTCATTTTATTTCGTGTCAAGACAATCCCAGAAAAAATGATTGGACGATTTATACAAATATACTAATGGCCTCTGACGTAATTCTCACGATAATATGAACGTCGAACGGGGAGACAATTTGCCATTTATGCATAATGTATATAACAATAGGCCATTTTGGAATTTCTGGGAATTAGCTTCGTTTCAACAATTGTGCATCCGAATTTCCCAGTTTTCCTCCGGGGTCTTCAAACAATAAATTTACGTGTGCGTGTGTGTTCTGAAAATGTTAAAATCTTTTTATTGCACCGATTTTCGTCTTTTCTGTTTACATAAAGGGAAATGAATAATTTTTATGATGATTTTAATGATTTCGGATCAAAGTCAATTAGTTAAGACATAATAATATATAGAAAAGAAAGAGAATGGAAACTAGAAACTGGAGACTGGATGTCAATCAAAATTGTTCGAGTCCCCAAAAGAGAACCAGAACGAGAAAGGGAAAAGGAAATATTGCCCTGAGAAAAAATCGATAAATGAGATCTGACGAGTAATAATAAATTTTGATATTATTATTTAATAATGTCTACGTGGAGTGTCTCGTTGTCATCATTGTATTTTGTGTGATGGAGATGAGATTGAGAGAGAGAGAGAGAGCGAGAGAAAGCGAGAGAGAGAGAGAGATCCCCTTCAATCGTGACTGATACACACATTGCCTGGAAATAGACTTGTCATCCGTCATCCGTCCGTATATTTCCCGAACGATGAAAGAAAAACAGAACATTGGGAATAACAACAAGGAATAGAGAGAGAGAGAGAGAGAGGGAGAAAGTGGGGTGAATCCACGCGCAATTTTGAATTCGAAGGCAATAGCGAATAGTACTTATCACCATCCAATTTGTTCTTTATTCGTTATCAAGCTGCCTGAAAATCTGTTTATTCCTGTCACGAACTCCTTGAGCATTCGTTCATTTGGTTTTGGTATAGACTGACGACTGAAACAGAATATTATACAGAAAAAAGTCTGCGTACGATATATTCTGTATATTCTCCCCTAAACAGATAGTTGGATTCCAATTCAACGTTGGAATGAATCAACGAATGAAGATGAGCTCTCGGTTTGACAGTATTCACAGAAATTACAGAGCAGAAAACTACACACAATACAAATACGAATACAAATACAAGTGGAGCTTTTTTCGTGTAGGTCAAAATAAAATGGTTAATTGGCTCAATATTGAAGAGAAGAGAGAAATTCAAGTTGAACGCGCAATGATTTTTATTATTATTGTCCATTACAGTCAACTCGACTTTGACTCACTTGACGACATATTCCAATTGTGAATTTCTGAATGCACTTGAGAGTTCACAGAGATTTTCTTGTCCATAAAGATTTTCCGACAGTATTTATACTTTATACCTACATTGTTTCGAGTTTCGAGCACTCGTGCAGTCGGAACCCTCGTACGTGTATTTCATGTGAATAATAAAGAGAAACTTGAGAGTTGACTTTGACTCTTGTTCTTGTATATATATAAGATTGTTCAAAAGTTCTCTCTCTAAAACGATAGAGAGAGAATTGAGAATTGAGAATTGGGACTTGAGGCTACTGGGACTATTTTGTACCGTATATTTTTCGTATATTGTATATTGTCAAGTCCAACACTTGAAATCACAAATTACGCAAAGTCAAAAGCAAAAGTACCTTTTTGCATATTTTATTATGACTTTGCAAGCAATAATATGAGTAGTGATTGTGAGCTCATATAATACGTCTGCCTTCATCAATTATTAATAAAAAATACTGTATACAACTCCTTTGAGTAGGAACATGTAACATGTAAAATGTAAATGGTTCAATCAACAGATCGTAAAAATACATTTTTAATAGCATTAGACTTTTATGTCTCTCTCTTTCTCTCTCTCTCAACTGTCTGGAGCTTGTAGGAATATTAAACTTGACTTACGATGATTAGTACTCCTTTTTTTTTTCTCTCATTGAATTATTATTCCAGGGAATTTAATTGCCCAATTCTCATGTTGAATTAATGGGGGGGGGGGAGTGATACGCAGAAAACACGAAGAAGAAATTCTCAAAGCCAATAGGCTGAGTGTGAGTGTGAGCATGATGAATGATAACGGCCATCGATAAAAATCTCTCTCGAATCTCGAATATCAAATCTCAAATCTCAAATCTTTTTCAAAGCAGCTCCCATATGTACTGCATATAATATAATATGGTGACTCTCTCCCATGCAACATTTAAATCCTCATACAATTTTTTTTTTAGCAGCACAAATAAAAAACGGAGGAAAATGGCAGCACATAGCCATTTGACAGTATCATAAAGCATATGTAACAAACAAAATGCGTAAATGTAATGCTGCAAAACATTTCCTTGAACTTTCCAACAACCAAACGCACATTATGCACAAATTACAGCACACACACACACACACATGAAAAAGCTTCAAGTTGACTGAAAGTACTTATGTATATCTGCATAATATATCTGTAAGAATCTTTAACTTGTGAAAAGTCAAAATAATAATTATGTATTAATTATGTATATATGTTTTCAGATTCAAGAAGAGGAGATTTTTCTCTCTCTGATGGTTCCTGTTGGTTGCTGTAGATGATGATGTGAATTTGACGTCCGCTTTCTTCCCCCCATCAACGCAAGAATGATGAGCTCAAGTTGGAAATTACTTTTATTTTTAGTTCTTCAGCTCCTTCCTTTCTCCGCATATGGAGTGGACCGAGTCGTCGACGTGGAAGGTATTTGGCCACTGTTTTTTTTTTTTTTTGTAAATATATTAAGTATAGTATAAAGAGGAAGAAAAAAACGTTTCATTTTATGGGGATGTCTCACTCGCTTTTTAAATTCAAATTTGAGCTTTTAAGCTCCAACTTTGAACGTCATATATGTACAGCTAAACAGTCACAGCTCATAATACCAGACAATCAGACTCGTGTGGAAATTAAATGACTCTTTTAAATGCCTCAAGTTTAAACTTGAATATTTCCTGTGACTGCATGTAGGCATTAAAAATATTATATAAATGTCACGTGTCCTCCATATCTTTAATGTTGTAGGCGTTGGAGGTGGATAAACTCTCAAGTACACACACACACAGTAAACGAAATCGAAAACGATATTTAATATACTTAATGTGTTCAAAGTTTTAACTTAAAACTTTGTTCTATTCATAATATTCAAAGTTACGGTTGAGTTTCAAATTCAAATGTCTTTTCTCATTTCCCATTTTCAATGTGTATGTACTATGTACACTATGTACAGAGGGGAAAAAGGAGAGAGAGAGAGCTCAAGAAGAAAAAGTCGTCGTTCGTCCGCGTACTCTACGTCTATACGCAATAAACTAATTTTAAATACATGCTCAAGTACCCAAAAGCTATAAAATGCTCAGTTGTGGTTTTTTTTGGACTTAGAATCTCAAGTGCAAGTTGTCTCGTTGTCGCTCTACAGTCTACAGTCTAGAGTTCAAGAGTTGAGAGATTTGAGCGTTGGAGTGTTGGAGCGCTCTACTAAAAGTAAAATCAGTGTACAAGGGAAAATAAAACGTGTGTGGAAATTCATGTGAAATGTACATAAGAAATGGTCAGGACAGACAGAACGGCACCAGCCTTAATCATAATCATAATCATCCCCAACTCAGCATGGAGACTCTTCCAGCTGTACATACATTTTGAAGCATCTCAAATGATCAAATTCATCAAATCTTAGAATTCATATTCATATTAGTTGATGTTGATACACATTTATTGTATAGGTTAGGCCCATTCAATTGGGATTCATCCATACCATACATTGGGATGAATCTGAATCTGAGCTTGAGCATCCAGTTTATTCATCAATCTTTCATTAATGACACGGATAAGACGATGGGGATGCCATGAAAATGAAGACTTGAATAATTGATCCATTGAGCAGACTAAAATTAAAACAAAAAAAAGAAGAGAGTACAATATTAAGAGTAACAAACATAAATACAAATACATACAGATGTATCGTACATACGACTCAAATTATCATTATCATCATGCTAATTTAAATTTAAATAGATTCCAATCGCTCATTAATATCATCATATAGAATGTCCTGTACAAGTTAGAGATATCAATTTTATACAGCTGTGGTCTAGTTTCTAGTGGTGGTTTCGGTTTTACAGTGAAACAAGTCATTGATTAGCTGGAATAATAATAATTAATAGCCTCTCTCTCTCTCTCCCACGATGTTCAATGCAGATGCAGATTATGCTCATAGACATGAACTCAATTCTGATTTCAATTTCCAACCATTGAATTCATGAATTGTAAATTCCGATGACTATCTCGCCAATCGAACATTAAACAGAGCCAGTCACAGTCGCTGTGCTGGAGTTGGAGTTGGAGTTGGAGTTGGAGTGGAGCACACAAGTAGGAGTTGGAAGTATGTAGAAGCTGGGAGCAATCAACAATCGACGTGTATTGTTATCATCCCCGATTTAATAGCAATGCTGTTGCTGTTTTGCTGGTAGCTACACATTCATCTCGAGTATTTTTTTTTCCTGCCCAATGTCTAGTGCTTATCATCAGCATCAGTATGAGCATGGAATAGAAGGAGTAGAAATGGCCACATCATGACAATCAATTCCTGGTGGATGAGACTGAGATTAGGAATTAATGGAAAAAATACTAGTGAAACTTAATTTGAAGGATGATGCCTCTAAGGAGGAATATCCAAATATCACTACTATATCGACACACACACACACAAGAATTCACAAGAGACAACAGTACGAGCGATAACATTGTTGTTATTGTTGTACATTTTGTATATCTACGTATAAGTACATGCATAATGCATAATAAATGCAAGCCATTTTTTTTACTATACATATTAAAATTAATATCCAAGTCAGAATCATCTGTCTATAAATGATTCGTATAGGAAATACATATTAGAATGTGAATTGGGAATGACGAAATGCACCTGTCTGGCTAATGAGAAGGAGGAACACATGGGGTGTTGAATCATGGACGTGTAAGGCACTTTTATATTCGCATATATCCCTCACATTCACCATTTCCATCTGTATATTTTTGACTGACTCGTCCCCTGGTAAAAAAAAATGGAATTAAATGACGATGAGAGAGAGGGAGAAACAGCATTTAATTATAATGGGATATGGCAAGATGTTTTTTTTTCTCTGTGGTTTCGAGCTTTCACCATCACCATCACCATCAATATCAATATCACATATGGCATTTTATTTTATTTTATTTTACTTTATCAGAAAGTCAAGAGGGCTTCCGTCTGTTTGTGTGTAATTAGTGAGAGAATTATGGAGAACACCTCACCATTTCCCTATCATTCGATCAAAGAGGAGTTAATTTTAACTTGAACATGCGGTTTGGAAGTGTGAATAATCGGGAGGATAAATGAATAGGGGATGAATAGCGAGTAATTAGGTAAACAAGAGAAGCCAAACTGCCAATGACACTGTCATATCCAAATTGCATCATTCCAGCCATAATAATAATAATAATAATAATAATAAAGCGAACGTGTATGCACATACAGAATATGTAATACAGATATACAGATATGAATTTGAATATGCTTGGATGCATCTCAATGTTTGGTGTAGAGATACTCGAAACTTTAAGGGAATAAAATTGGAAATGGGCCTTTGCATTTGCATATTAAAGTATATATGGAGGAGGAAAAAAAGGAAATTCTAGAGCTCTTCAACTGCCATGCCGAAATAAACAAACTTTAATATCGTATATACGAATGATAATTCTTGAGCATTTCGTAATTTGTTCATTTATCTCCATTCTTTGGATTTCCTTTATATTCAAATGGAATGATCTCAAAATGAGCCACGATGCAAAAACATCTGGATGAAATCATGAAATGACATCAGACATGATTTTCATTTTCATTCATTCATGTTTTTTTTTTTGCACACAAAATTCCATGGTGACAGACTGACTCAGGACCATGTAAAACGTTTGTGTGTGTAAGTCTGTGTCGGTGTCTGTTAGTTTCGTATGCATGCAAATATATTTAGATACGATGGGAAATTCCGGGTTTATTCTGGATGTGGAGCTTCAAAGTTCTCTTGGTTCAAGTTGAGGTGGGAAAGTGTGTGCTTGTGTGTGTGTGTGTAGGATTACAAGTTTCTCTCGTGGAGCCGTGTTTGAGCATTCAATCTTGATGATGTGAATATGTATATGAGGGAGCTAAAGCGGACTTTGATAGTTTCATTGCCACATCCACATCCACAAAAGGGAAAGGAGAAGAAGCAAAAGAGTTTCTTTTCAGAGTCTCTCGGAGAAAAGTTAATGAAAACTTTTCATCGCTCTCTTTCTCTTTCTCTCTTTATGGTATATCTCGAAGAATAGTCCTTGTTCATTGTTCCCGTTCCCATTCCGAATTTCCAAACTTTTCAGTTTAGTGCCGGCTTTAGTCAACTCCTACTCCTTTTCTGACTTAAAATACTCCTGAAATAGTTTAAAGAATGTTCCGATAACACACAGTCACAATCCCACTAAGACTAGGACGAAAGTTAAATCTAATGCTGGATCTAAAGCTAAAGCTAAAAGTGCAAGAACCTAAAACACACACACACACACACATGCAGTGAGAGATTAATTCCAAGTCGAGAGTTCCAGTTTGACTCATTCAACTTCCCAAACAAAACGGTTTGTCTCACTAAATTCACCGGGAAAAGCCAAGCCAAGGCAAAGGCAAGTCTAAAAGTCTGTACCTGTGTGTGTTTAATCCACTTCAGTTTAAGTCTGAATTTGGAATTGTGAAGTGTGTTAGATTCGGAGATCTTTCTCTGTCTCTCTTTCTTTGCTTCTGCGGTTTCTATTTATACTGATGAAACTACAATATAAGGTATGATGGAAATGCCCGATTCATCACTTTATCTGGGTTAGTGATGATAAATAGGGAATTCACTCTATTCCATTCGAGTTCAAGTCCTGAGTTGTCGTCGTCGTCATCGTGGAAAGGAAAAGGAAATGAGTACAGTATAGAATTTCATCTCTTTCAAGAGTCTCTCTCTCTCTCTCTCCCTCTTTCTGTCTACCTTTGAATTTGACTTCTTATCTTTAGGATGGCTCCGTTGCCTGTAGGCTCTCCAGAGTTTTGAACCTGGATAACCGAAGAGAAAGAGAGAGACAGACTAATCTTCTAACTTGTACACTATATTTTATATAACGTTCCATGCTGTACACTACTGATATCGTATATTGTACGATACATTTCTCTCTCTCTCTCTATCTTCTTGACTTGACTTGACTCTTAGTCTAAAAGTCTAAGGGAAACTCCTGATGACGGCATTGTCCGGGTTTTAAATGATGGGATTTTCTAGAGACAGATACGATAGCTATAGATATTTTACACTAGGTATGTACATACGATACATACGTTGGTGCATTTGCATTTGCATTGCACGGTCAAAAGCTAAAAGCTAAAAGCTAAAGCCAAAGCCAAAGCCAAAGCCGAGAGGAAGAGCAAGAGCAGTACTTAAATTGTACGGTTACAGTTAATCAGGAGGGTTCAAGTCTTTAGCCTTTAGGCTGGAGATGGGAAAAGGAAAACTAAAAGGACTAAAAAGTCTTTGACTTTTTGGCTACGTATGTGTGAGTGCATTGGCAACTGTACCTGTGTTGTTGTTGTTGTTATTATTATTATTATTATTATGGGGATATTATGCTGATGCTGAACATAGATGAATGATGAGGGATAATAATATTGTCCGTGTGCAAGTTGAGGCTGAGGATGAGGCTGAGGAAGGTTAAGGCTGGAGTCTGGAGATGATAACACAACACAACACACACGCATTAACAGTATTAACACACATGATATACCTGAGAAACGAACCAGACACACAGACAGCCCACAGAACACACATCACATCACACGGCATTAAAACCAACTGTACCTGGGAGCGAGAATATAGAATATAGAATATATATACAGGACACATTCACATTCTCCGGGAGGATTCTTTCACTTGTTAACTGTTTGTTTGTAGTTTGTACCTTCCCGATACTGCGATACTCAACACTTATTGTTCGTCCACCATTATCCAGCTGAATCCTAAACATAATGATAAGGTTGAGCTTTCGAATACGAAAACGAATACGAATACGAATTCGAATTCCGAAAGTAAAAGGTATCATGTGCTCCTTCTCCATCTCCTCATGATGGTTTCTTTTTCTTTTATAGTCGGAATTCTCTTCTCGTTCCCAGCGCTCTACAGATATCGCCTAAAACCCTTAAAACTCTCAAATCAAGAACCCGAAAGGCCAAAGCTAGTCAAAAAGGCAAAGGGAAAACACCATCGGGGAAAATCCATATCCATAATGATTTTTATTGTTGTGTATAGTATAGCGTCGCCTGATTGCCCACTCATTAGCTCTGTGTGTGTATGCATTCGTTCATTCTCATTCGTCGTTCCATATCCATATCCATATCCATCCATATCGGGGTAATGATGATGATAATCATCAAGGATTTCACGAAATGAGAACGAGGGTAAAAGGTAAAAAGTAAATACATGTACAAACTAAAGACTAAAGACTAAACACTACCATCAACGATCAACAATCAAAAATCAAAAGGAAATCATTTTTCTCCAAGGAAAGTAACAACACGAAAACGAGTACATATTATACAGACGAATACAATACACGGAAATCTAAATTGTCTCTTTTTTGCTTGATTTCTTTGTAAGTACTGGAGCAAGAGCAAGTTTGGATTTTGAATGAATTAGATTACTATCTTTTTATGACTTTAATAATAGACCCTACAAATACCGTCAAGTTTATTTTGATAATATTAACAGAGGGATATTATGGGAACCACGAACAACTGACTGACGATGAAGAATGAGAGTGGAGAGTTGGGAGTCCTTTTAAACACTAATTGTGAACTGAAGGGAAAATCTCTCTCGCTCTCTCCCTCTGTCATTATCCTGAGTAAAACAAGTTACATATGATTTAATGATCCCTGTGTACTTATTATTAGCCCAAGTTTACCTTTTTTAGTTTAAGTAATGTTTCTATCTGGGCAAGCAACAACGGGAAGTTATGGCATGGCATGGTCTGCATGCTTAATGTTGAAAACCCATCTCCTCATATTGTATAGGTATTGTACGATAGAAAAAAGGTGTGTACATACATCAATGCAAGACACATACAAATAATATAAATATAGACAAGTTTAAGGGCTATAGATTACATGTGGAAAATAGTTGTGATATTTTCACATGGAGGGTTAAAAAATAAAAGATGAAGCGAGAGGAGTTGAGTTTGTAGAGTTTGTACATACGATATAGAAAGAGAGTACTGAACAGATAAAGGCTGATTGTGTGTGTGTGTGTGTAATGTGTAGATGTGTAGTCAACATCAAGTCTGTTGGATGGATGAGGATGAGGACGAGGACGAGTTGATCTTGATGGTTATAAATGGTCCCTTCCTCAGTTCAAATTGTCGACTCGGTCTATCGGTCTCTCAGAAAAAATTTGGAGAGTTGAAAGGAGACTCAGACTGATATTACTCTTCTTCTTCTTCTTTTCCTTCTTCTTCTTCCTCTTCTTGGTCCTCTGTGTAGTCCGCCCATTTTTTTTTGTATTTTTTTCCATTGGAATTACGTAAGAGCCGAGAGGGAAAACGAAAGAGTTTTTCTTTGTACAAAGATATCGCTACCCCTTCCATATCACATCGCATCACATCACATCGTGTCCCCTTCTTCTTCTTCGTCTTCTTCTCCAGCAACAGAACAGAATCAAAACTTGAGTTGGTCTTTGACTTTAACTCTATGAAATCGACTTTAAATTCGACTTTTGAATGTCACAGAGCCATGTTTGTCCCATCGTATCTCTCTCTCTCTCTCTTAAAAAAAGCGAGAAGGTCCTCAAAGGGTGTGTGTATACTGTATACGCTGACTCTGTGAGTTGAGTTGAGTACAAAAGGTACTTGGTTTAAACTCGGGATTCTTTTTTAGTGAGCCATTATATTATATTATATGGAACGGCAATAAGGAATACTCATAACTTATAGTTAAATAAATATTAGGGCTCATACTAAATAATGACTGTCCACTCTGTGTATTTTGTACTTGTGTACTGTATTTACTATCGTATATGCATTACTACAGTATTACTAACACAGAGTGGACTGACTGGAGTTTCTTAAATAATATTCACAGTCTTATCTTTATCTTATAGAGAGAGCCCTAAGTATTTTCGTCAAGCTCAAAGTTTTTTCCTTTCCCCCTTTTTCTTCATCATCATCATCATCATCATCTTTCAAGGCCAATTTCATTAATCGTCTCTGTTTCATTCCACTGTGATGTTTTTCTCTGTTTCGTTTCTGTTGGGGTGGGCAAGAGAAGAGAAGGGAAGAGCAACAGGTTGATTTTGAATTCGATGTTGAGTTTCTTTCCACACCGGACACAGTCCAAGGAAGAAACATAACATAACATTGCCCGTTGCATACTAAAACGTTCATGATCAGATCCTCACGTACGCATTTACTATGGAGAAACATACATATAAAGCGAGAGAGAGAGGCGATGAAAAAGGAAATTAAAATGATAAAACGACATGGAAATGAAGGGAATTCCTGGATTATCAAGAGTCGGGAAAGTTGAATTAGTACAAACAAGAAGAACTTTAGAACTTTGAAGTTTTTTTCCAGCTTCTTCTTTACAGATTGTGATTTTACGAGGAGCGCAAAGTGAGAATTAGTTTTAGTTGGAGCGGGTTTAAGTTTTAAGTTATTTTGTAAATGTACACGACTATCTGAAATCAGTTAAGACGAAGAGAGAGAGAGTAAGTGGAAAAAAGTAGGTGCAGGATGACGAAATGTTGTGAAGTTTGAAATGTTAGTGGGAATAGAAGAAGCAGAACCAGATGGCTTGTGGTATCACAAGAGAGAGAGAGAGAAAGAGAGAAAGAAAGGTTTTTACTGTCATCCTCGATGGATTCCCATTTCCATCCGCAATAAGAAGTAGAAGAAGTAGAAGAAGACCAAGAAGAAATACAGAAATCCTGAAATACTAATACAAATACTCGTCGTCAGTCTGGCTCTGGAGTCTATCGTATGTCTATATCTGTAGAGTTTTGTCGTCTTATGATGGCATTCATTAGGATACTCCAAGTATATCTAAACTCTAAAGAGAGGATGAAGATAATGCAATTTATTCTTATTTTAATGCTCGTTCCGATTCCAATCCCGATTACAATTAAACCACTCCGAATTAAAATTTAGTGTTTCGGCTCCTCTAAATTCGGTTTTCAAATTTAAATTTACAATATTCTCTAGCCTAGAATTCTCTATTGTATTGTAGAATTTCTTGGTCTGCGGATTTTAGTGGAGTGAGAAGAAAGTGGATCAGTTTAAAGTTGATAATATTATTAGTAGTAGATGAAGGAGAAGGACAAAGTGAAACTGGGCTAGTAAAGTGGAAATGCCAATGTTAATGTGAATGTTGGCTATGCGGTGATACAGCGCGATACACACACACAGCGATAGAGATATCTGTCAAGAGAAGAGGAGAGCGGCTGTAAATCCAAAATCTAATGAATATGCTAACGATAACATGTAAATGTCTGTCAGTTTCTGAGTTTCAGAGTACTTTATCGCTGTAGTCCGTACACTCTAACTGCCTCTCTCTCTCTCTCTCTCTCTCTCTCTCTCTCTCTCTCTCTCTCTCTCTCTGTATATTGCCAAAAACCCAAACCCGAGTGGAGTGAAGTGTGGTGAGGCTATACACAGACACAGATCAAGCACAATGAGGAATGAGAATGAGAGCTCCACTGACCTTTTATAGAATGAGCGAATTTCCGTAATAGATGTACATACTTACGTACATCACTGTTTCTCTTCGTATTGACGTGAGCTGTGGTTGTGAGAGTTGTAGCTGTATATATATACGATATAATATATACTCTATAGTATTTGTACTTTGTAGTATATGCACAATACCAGTATACCAGCATGATGAATCTCTATGTGTCTAATGTACATACAATGATTTTATTTCATTTTAGATGAGTCCAAGTTCCCGGACTCCTTACCGACGGGACACCCATGGGCCTACGACGTTTCATGGTTTCAATTGGAGCCTGAAGACGCTTATGTGATGCGAAATAAAGCAGCTACTTTAGCATGCAGAGCCGCATCTGCTCTCAAAGTAAGTTAACAGAATCCATACAAAAAAACTTCACAAACCTATATGTATGTATCTGCCTGGATTTCTAACCCAAAATTCCTTCCCTTCTTCCTTTTCTCCTTATTCCTTATTATTCGACAGTTTTTTTGGGGAGAAAAACGGGATTTTTCTGCATAGTTATGAGCATTTTCTGTATGTCACCCCATATAAATATAAATACATATATCGTATCTGTAAATGTCAACTGTATACACACAGAAAATACGCTCAAGATATTTTTTGGTCGGTCCATTATCCATATATATATGCAATATACGTACAGATAGAGAGCGAGGAGGAATCTATCTTAATAAATAAGAAAATGCGGTGTTCCTCTCGACTGACAAACTGGCCTTTTTTGCCCTTTGAAGACCTCGGACCTCGGACCAAGTTATGCACGATCTCATTCCTTGACTCTTCTCTCGTCCGTCGAAACTAAACGAACTGAAAACCAGTCCAAACATTTCCCATATGTATTGTAGTAAATATATATGTGTGTTTGTGTGTGTACTGTGTATACATATAACTAAAAACACAAGCGAAACTCTGCCTTTTGTCCTGCTGATTCTGATTGTGGACTAACAAGAAGGAAAAAATAATACTTATGAAGAAATTTCCGAGCTGGACATTCGATGAAAAAAATTCAAATTCATTTTCAAAGATAGAGACAAGAGAACAAGTTGAAATTGCTGCTGCTGCTTCTTCTGCTGCTGCTGTCCTCTGTAAATCTCTTGGACTTGAATGAAGAATGAATCGGCCATCTCTAGAACGGCATTCCTCTAATATCTAATATGTCTAATGAATCCCCATGTTTTTTTTTATCCACTGTGTCTAATGTCTTTTTTCTCTCAATATATGATTTGAATTGTTTGAATTGTTCTGGGTAATTATTCACATTATGTTCTATGGATTTGTTTTTTTCACTCCTGGATTTGTATTAACTTCGTATTTATTTGTTCCTTTCATTCCAGGTTTTCTTCAAATGCAATGGTCAAGTGGTTCCTAATAAAAAACAAGTTTTTCGAAATTTTACTCACGACAATACAGGATCTCCTATCGTAAGTACATTTCCCCTCTCTCCATTCTAAATATCGTACTGATTATTATGTTTTTCCTTATTATTATTCAGAGTCTCATCCCTATCCAACTCTCAACTCTCAATTGCAGTGTGATAAAGACAAGGAAAAGCCAAAGACAAAAGACAAAAGACAAATGTAGTCAATGACAAATTTCTCCGTGTATTTGCATTCTTATCTAGCTAATTTTAAATTTTAATCCTGGATTTCAATAATGAATAAAGTCTACGTAGAGCGATGACACGAGGGAATTTAAATTTGAATTGGAAAAACTGAAACTCTGATTTCTGATTGTGAGTCCTTGGACAAGAATATAAATTGTGAGCAGTCAACTTTAATTGACTGATCGTGGTAGTGTTATTATCTGTGATGTGGTTCCGATGAGCATTATAAAGTTGTTAGCTGACTCATATTTTTCATTTTTCCATTTTGTTTTATGCGATAGCTATATATATGTATTCCATCTCAATTTTTTTTTATTGTTTCTACTTTTCTACCGAACCGTTTTATTTTTTTGTACATACATGTACTTACCTACAATTGAAATTGACCAAGATCCAAGAACAACGTGAGTGGAAATGTGGTATTTCGAGTTTATAAAAAGATTGGATCATAATTCAAATTCAACAACAGCCACATTCATCGAGGATATTTATTGTAAATTGTAAATTATTATAAGTTGCGCTCAAAGCTTGAACTGTCCATAGTCGGAGGAGGACAATGAAAGAAAGATAGATTTTTTTTTAGTTTATTTCATTTTCATCTTGTATATACTTTTGTACTCGATACTTGAGGAAAGTCATAAATTTGTTATTACACCAATGTCTCAACTCTCAACTCATGACATGAGTCATGATCATGCCGAACCAGACCAGACCAGACCATATAAAAAAAACTCGTTGATTCTGCATGAACATCATGCTTGTTCTGTAGATTTTTCGTTAGAAACGAAACCATAGAATGATAGAATGAAATGTTGCTAATAATATTTGTTTAGAGTTCAACAGACAATCCACGCCACACCGCATTTCAGACTTTTCATGGCTATTTTTGGCTATGTTTTTGGTTATTTCAATCAAGGAAATTTGGGAATACAAAGAATTCTTATAGAAACAAATGATTAATGATTAATTAGAGGTATATACGACATTTTGATAAATGCGGACGGGATGCTCAGGACATTCAAATACAAAAGCCCAAAACTCAAATTTGTATTGTGAATTGTGTGTGACAGAGAAGAGACTTCTGCATTTTTAAAGTCAGTCTCATCATCCTCATCATCATCATCATCATCAGAGTTCTTGTTGGTTTGGAGTTTGAACTGACTGTAAAAATGAAAAGAAAAGGAGTAGAGAGATAAGAAAAAGATGTAGAGAAAGAAAGTAGAGTTTGAGGTTATAATTTTCATGAGTTTGAGTTGACGACGGCTGACTCCTGACTACTGAATGACTACTAACTGTTTATTATGTAAGAGTTTTGATGAGGATGAAAAGACGATGAGCCCCGTTAAGCCTTGGGGTTTGAATAGCCCAGATTCGTCTAGATTGCT
Source organism: Gisinianus flammeolus (assembly GCA_034699125.1). Lineage (NCBI taxonomy): Eukaryota > Metazoa > Arthropoda > Collembola > Symphypleona > Katiannidae > Gisinianus > Gisinianus flammeolus. Next base: position 24,839 of record JAIUND010000288.1, read on the forward strand.
CGTACCGTCTTTGTCTTCGTCTTTGTCTTTGTCTTTTCACTCTGCCCTTTTATACTTTTGTCTTGGTCGTTGTCATGAGATTCAAGTCTAAAGTATCTGTAGAGAGTAGAGAGTAGAGAGAGTTGTGTGTGTGTATTTATGTTTGATGATATGCCGACGACATCATCATAATCATCATAAAGTCATCAACATTAAATGATCCCTCTCGTTTTTTTTCTCCCCCTTTCTCTTTTTCTATATGCTCTTCTCTGTTCCCCCTTGGATATATGGATATGGATGACCCCCGGCTGGCTGGCTGATTGGATGAATGTACAGACGGAAGTGCAGCTAAATGTCACCCGGGAAGAAGTTCAAGAGTACGATGGACCCGACAAGTATCGGTGTGAATGTGTCGCTTGGAATAAACGAGGAGAGAAGCGAAGTCAATCTGCCGTCGTGGAAGTTGCATGTAAGTGACATTTTACATTTTCCCTCATTTCTCTCTCTCTCTTTCTCTCTTTTCCTTTTCCCTATACATCTTCGTCTTCTTTGGTTCGTTCCCCCTTCCTTCGTTTTCATTCATTTTCAGTTTCATCTTCATCCCCCCGCCTTTTCAACTAATAATCTTTGCTTCTTTGCTATACAGTCTATCTCTATACAGACGACTTTAGAATGAGATTGGCATGCATTTACTCATTTACCCGATTTTTACCCTTCTCTTTCTCCCCTGTCTTATTACATTATCCGCGTCAACTCTACAATATACAATAAAATATATCCGTAATATACCATAAAATCCGGGTATAACGTATAAATACAAAACATTAGCGACTCTTTGGCTTTTGGCTTTTGGCTTTGGCAAGTTAAACTTTCTAGTTGACATATCCGTCATCTATTTATACACTAAAGTTCATGCTTGACTCTGTTCAAAGCTCCTGACGATGCGATGGTTTACATATACAACTCGCATTATGGTAAATAAACTGAACGAGTAACACACAATGTAAAGTAGTAAAGTGTACTGTGCATTTTCACATATGATTAGAGGATTCTCATATCCACCTTGAGGATCCAGAGAGAATGGAAATTTAACGGTGTTGTGTATAGTGATGTGAAGACGAAGATGTGAACCCTCTCTCAACTCATGAAATCTCATCTCATCGTCAGACTATTTGGTATTTCTTACACCTCATACATCTTCCTCGCGTATCAAAGACAGACACCCCTCTCCGCCGCCATCTCATTATCATATATTCCATAATATTCCATATTCCATATTCCGTATGGGATTATGTCACAAACAGAGGATCTGTATAAATATCCCATGCATTAACGTTATTACGTACAGATAGTTGGTTGGTTGGTTGGTTGAGGGTGTCTCCTTTCATTCTCATCCTCATCGTCGCATCTTCTTCTTTCTTCTTCTTCTTCCTCGTCCCCCATTCTTGCTAATATGATGATGAAGATGACGATAAAAATGGCGAGAGAGGCAGAAAGAAAGTGCGAGAGAGAAATGTCCAGATTGCCCAACGATAAATAATTCAATTCCTCCAGCTCAACTATAAAACTAGGAGTGAGGGAATGAGTATCAGGAAGAGAAAGACGAGAGAGAAAGAAAGAGAGAGAGAGAGCTGGAACTCCAGACAGACATAGAGAAATGGCTGTGTATGCTTCAGTAAATTCCCCATGTTTTATTCCCGTTCCAGCGGATTCAGAATCCAGAATCCAGAATGCATATGGTCATAAGTATAGAAATGTCTACGTCTATTTATGGTATATATTACGTGACGCTCGTTCTTGTTCTCGTTCTCGTTGCGCGGGGCTGCGACTGTGTGTGTGTTTGTGTGTGTACGTTCTTCAACAGAGTCTGTGTAATGACTATGACGTTTACAGCGTAATTTGCAGAAATGACTCTCATGCTAAAACCTAAAATCTGAGATGTGTACATATAGAAAGATCTTCAGTCTCCAGGCTTCTAGACTGGAGATTTCTCTCCACTGCTCTAGTTCTAGTTTTAGATGGGTAGATTTTGAAGACGAGAAGACGAGAAGACTACAGGCTAGACATAATTAATGTACTGTTGGTTACACGTGCGTTCGGATTGCCTGATGTCCACAGTCCATTTTGTATGTGTGTGTTTGTGTGTGTGTGGGATATAGAAAGATAGAGAAAGAGCTGTTTGTTTTTGCAAAGCTGGAGAGGACAAAGACCTTTAGTTGTTGGATTGGACTCATATGCTGGATGTTGGATGTTGGATGTTGGCAACTGTGTAGCTGAAGGTTAGATTGGTCATAAACTGTGTACGTTACGTTACAGATATGTGTGTAGAATTATGACTATGGCACAGTGTGCTGGTTGGTGTGTCTGTGTGTGTATGTGTATAAGGAGTTCGAGTTAGGGAAAGTATGTAGGAGTTTTTGGAGAGAATGAAAATGAAATGTGATATGGGGATTCTATCATAATTCAAAGTAAAGTGCCCCTATAGATAATCCGTGAAAAACCGGGCGGTGAGAAGTCCTCTTGTGTGTGATAAATGAGTGTTCATTTCATAGTCCTTAATAGGTCCGGAGCAGAGGGATTACACCAGCATTACCTATGAAAATACACATGCTCTCTCTCTCTCTATCACGTGTACTTGTACAACATATGAGTTTTTGTATAGTTTGAAGCTCTCTTTTCTATATTATGTACTCTCTGTCTCTCTCTCTCTCTTTGAACTCTTGTCTGCCTCTTCAAGATGCTCCTTTAATGCGTTTGCAACGAGCAGATGTTGGGGAAATGAAAAACAAAGTTAGGGATATATATCTAATGTGTACATATAAAAAAAATGGGTAAAAACTGTACGAACTGGTGAGAATATTTCTGTGATAGTGAACCACCATGTGTTTGGCTTTGTATTACAGATACAAAAAGTTTTCATATTGTTATTGTTATCGTTTATTGTTATTGTTATTGTTATTATCATGGACTTTATAGGGTTGTGCATTTTTATTCTGTATTCGTCCGCGGGGGAGGGGAAGAAGCAACTTGAATATCCAAGACAAATCAAAATCAAATTCAAAATCAAAGTGTGATAATCCAATTACAATTACAATAACAATAACAATAATAATAAAGGCATCGTGAACTTACAGTATCGAAATCTAAATTATTTACTAAATATCTGTATGTAGTAAGCTTGCATTAGAATGACGAGTCGGATTTGTATTTGTATCGCATTTTGGAATTTGGTTTAGTTTCGATTGGATTGGATTGGATTTCATTCTTGGAATTACACTATAGAGGACGGAGGAGTGTCTTGAATTTCATGATTTCATGAGTGTGGAGACCCGAGACCTCACTTTAATAAATATGACAAGGACAAGGAGAGAGAGAGGGTCATGAAACAATGTTCTGTGTGTCCCCTCTCTCTCTCTCTTGCCTCTGGTTTTAGTTGTAGACACTTTCGGGTCCGATTTATGCATGTAAATCTGAGTTCCAAGTTGAATGTGACACCTAATTCATTAATGGGTGGGAAAGCTTACAATATCTGCATAGCCAAACACAAACTGAGAGAAAAAGAGAGAGAAAGAGAGAGAGAAAGAGAGGATGTGTGTTGTGTGTGTGTGTGTAGTGTGTATAAGCTGTGAACCGTTGAGAGAGTAGCGCGGGAACCAACTGAAAAGTTGAAGTGAATGATGGTGATGTTATTCGTGTTAATACCATGTTGACGGATAGTGCAGGAAGCCGTAAAGCAATTTGGTTGAAACAGCAAACCAGATATCCAGATGGGGGTTGCCTTTTCCCCCCGTATTTCATCCTTTATAATATTATCTTGTAGTCTGGCTCTAGGAGTCTAAGAGTCCGTTCATTCTACTCTACAATATTCTATCTTCTATCATCGTACATAAATATACGCTACAGTGTTACTTAGCAATGAAATGATGGGGGATGTAACGTAACTAAAAAGTAGGAAGAGGAGAAAGCTGGAAAATCTAAACAATGGAACATAATATAACATAACATAACATGGAGTAATGAACACATATTTACATATCGTATATTTATGCACAGTAGACCGACCGACCGACCGACCGACCGAGTGCACAGCAGTACAGATTACACTCGGATCATATTCATCATATTTAGCTGGAAAGTTGTGAGTCCTTTCACACCTCCACATTTCAACCATGAATTATGAATAGTACAAAATATATATATACGCTGCTTACATTTACATGCAACAACGTCTTGAGATTTTGGGATTTTGGAATTTAGAATTATTCATGTGGTTGTTACCACATAGAAAACCCCCGCATAATAATAATTTCATGTCTTTTCGTCTTGTATATAACTCTTTTTGTAATAAAAATAGATAAATCTGAAATTGTAATAGAAAAACGAGGGTTGGTTTTTGTTTTTATTACACCTGTGACTGAAAAATGTCTTTTGTTTTGATTTGCTTGTTGTGGCTGTTGTTATCATAGTCAAATGAGGTCAGGTTAGAGAACCGACAAAATTTGAATCAGAGAGGACCAACAAATTATGCGTTGTTGTCAGCTGTTCAGTTGTGTGTGGACTGAAATTTGGAAATGAAATGCTTGTGAAATATGAAATTGCATATTAAGTTACAAGATAATGATGGTGGTGATGAGAGAGTGAAGAGTGAAATGAAAGGATTCAAATACACAATACACATTTACACAGTCTACATGGGTTAGGATGAAGATGAGAGTGAGATTGAACTAACGAAAGATGCGAGAATGAGAGGAAAAGCAAAAGCAATCCATTTGCTTCTCTCTCACATTTATGGAGATTAAATTATAGCTGGATGCATGACAATCTTGATGAGGAGATTTTAGGGCTGCTCCCCCGCTTCAACCTCATCCTCCTCCTCCTCCGCATCCTCGGCCTCTGCCTTCCTGCTTATCGCTCGGCAGGAATCAGAAATTATTTACCTACCAAGATTACATGCACACACAAGCAAATATCTGTATATGTACGTATTTATGACATCCACGCACTGATATGTTGACAATATCTATGTATTCAAATGAATGAATGAAAATTGCTTCTTGTTTCCCTCAACATTTCCATTTCCACATTTTCCACGTCCACCCCACAAAATTTCCCATTCACATGATCACAAATGAACGTGAGCTATGTCAAATTTTCCTCCGTGTATATTTTCATTCTAAAGATAAATAATTTGATGGCCACACAAAGTCAAAACCAAATGACGACGTACGAACTGCAGCAAACGATAAAAACCCAAATACAGATATATACCAACACAATACAGATAAATAGTCAACCATGGTGTTTTTGCTGTAGGTATGTAGTTTCGCATTTGCGGTGAAAAATTCCGTGTGACCAACTCCAATAAAATTGTGGTTTTTTAAATATAATATTTGTACGTATCATAAAAAAAAGAGAATAGTTTTGAACACATAATGACTTGAGCTCTGTATTGAATTTTCCTTTTCCCTTTTTCCCGGAATGTGTCCTTAGACAGTTGGCTAGGAATGTGAATACGCCCGTCCACGTCCACACGAGTCGAGAAAGGTAAAAGGCGTGCAGAAATTTTGAGAGTTTGTGTGTGTACGTACACTTTTCAAGTTTGTGGTTTTGTGGTAAACGATGTAAAAAAAATGTAAAAAAAAGTGTAGGGAATTTTATGCGAATGTGAATGTCAGAATGTACAGTGAACATGGCATATGGAGAAAAGAGAAGAGAGAGCGAGCGAGAGCGAACGAGAGAAAACAATTTTTTTCTCTCTGGTTGGTGAGGTATTTCTAGGATTGTGAATTCTCGAGGTTCATAGGTGATTAGTTGCTACAAGTATTTTTCATTGAAATGGATGAGAAACTAAAACGTCGGCATTGTTCTCTCTCTCTCTCTCGCTCGCTCGTATTCTCTCGAATTTCCATGTAAGTCGTGCTCTTGGCTGTTGGAGGATGGTAAACAGCTCATTTTGTACGAGTCATACATTGGAGAGTACTCGTCGACTAAAAGGAGGTTATCAAATTTCCACATTCTTTTGTATTTCTCTACTCAATCTATTTACAAGAGAGAGCATACTTATACGAACAAATTAAAGGTATCATATGAATGAGTTCAGTTTAAAGGACAAGTGGAGTAAAAGTACTTTCCTCTCCTCTTCTCTTTCTCCTTCTCTTCTTTCATGTCTATGTCTACACTCAAATACACACACGCATCACGCATACATGTATAGACATTTATACATCGTTGAGTTTTTCAGCAGGCAGATAAATAGAGAGAGAGAGAGAAAAGAATTTTTTTCATTGTTGGCTTTCAGCTTCTGCTTCAGCCTCTCATTCCAATTGCCATACAATGTCGACTCCTACTTTCCTCTTTACTCTTCCTACATATAAGTACTACTGTTACATTTTTACATGGAAACTTTTTTTTATACTCTCTCACCCTCTCTCTCTCTCTCTCTTGCTTTTCGTTTTCCTCCACATATATAGAAAAAACCGAGAGAAAAAAATGCTTTTACGTCAGTTTTCCCTCCTCTTCCTCCTCCTTTCATTTGGTTTCGTTTGGAGATTATATGGGCTACAACTCCTGCACAATTCCTCACTGTATAGAGAATGCATATACAACTCCCCAAAAATGGAATATCTGTAGATTCTTTTTGCTGCTCTTTTTCCTCCTTCACATTCTCCATGTGTGTGTGTTGTGTGTTTGTGTGTATGTGTGGAGCTTTTGTGGAGATGATCGCAGGAGGGAATGTTGTGACAAGTGTAGAAGCAGAAAATAAAGTGGTTGGGTTTTGTTCCGATGTGTGGAACAAAAGAAGAATTTCCCAACGTTTTCATTTCCTTCTGTTTGTATTTGTATTTCCATTTCCATGGATGTGAGCTGTAGCTGTGGAGATCAAGTTGAGTTCTTCAGGTTCTTCTTGACACACACGGAAATATCTGTACGATATGTATACTTTCAGTTTACATTTTCTCTGTTTTCTGCTGGTTTTGGTGGAAATGTCGTCAAGGCTTTCCATGTGATTTTTGCTCGAGTGATGTCGAGTCTGGCATTGCACACGAGAGAGATCCACATCCAGACGTTACGTTTGTTACGTTCTGACTCTGAATTGCTCAAGATGCATCAGAAGAGAAGTTGAAAAAGTACAATGTGTATACGAAGAATCGGATTGTTTTCTTCTACAGATATTTTCTTATGCTGGTTTCCTATTTTAGTTTTTTATTTTTTGCGTCTGACTTTTATGTAAGTTTACATTCAGGCGGCTGACTGATGTTCCAACTCCAACGTCTTTTAACAATACAAAAAGATACAGATAGGCCATGTGCCTAAATCTACATTGTATTGTGTACAACCGAAGCTGGATCGTCATCGTCATGTAGAGTAGTTGCACCAGTATTTTTATTTTACAATAGTTTTTAGTTCCCTGTATAAATTATATAGAGACTCTGAAGATTGCTCTCTGCATATCTGGGTGTGTGTGAGTGAGTGTGTAAGTTAAACTTTAAATGTGAGAGAGTATAACGTTAGTTGACTAGTTGACGATGATGGGGAGAAAGAGAAATAAAAAAATGTAGAGGAAATGTGAAGCATCTTCGATTTAGATATTCTTATTCTCTCAAAAGGAAAAAAGGGGAAAAAACGATGCAAAAGAAAAGAAAAGTCAAGTCAAAGCAAAAGGCAAAAGGAAAAAAAGGAAAGAAAGGAAAGAAAGAAGAGTTCTCTTCTCTCACAGTGTCTTTTGTATTAATGGCTAACTAGACATCCTATTTTCCCTTGTATTATTTTTATAACAATGTTACATTTGACATTTTATGGAGCAAACGCTTGTCGGCTCACTCCTTCTCTTTTTTTGTCTACAAGGAGGATTAGCTCCATTTTTCTTTACATTATAGCAAGTACAGACAACAGACAACACAGAATTTCAAATGTCAGCTAAAATTGATTTCACCATCTCCATTCAGCTTTTGTACAGAAATACACATGCAGAATATAGGATTGTAATTTGTAATAAGTTTTCGTCGGTACTAAATGTCAGCTGTTTATACATGGTACATATCTTAAGAGAAGAAGAAGAAGCGTCAATGCAAAATACATGTATAGTATGCGTTGAGCACACATGATTAAAAATATTAAGTCAATATAGGCGTTGGCCCTCCGATTATGATGGTCACAAGAGAGTTCAAGTATGCATTTGCAAATATACTACGATAATATAGCCATTTGGACAGCAAAAGTGAGCGTAAAAAAAGGCAGGCAAAAATAAAATTGCAGAAAAAAAAAACATGGATTCGATGATCTTCGTTGGATCTTGTCTTGTCTCATTTCATTTGATACCTTGTCTTGTCTCATCTTATGTAGTATTATGTGGTTGAATGAGAGAGTTCAATAACCAAAAATGTCCAGATAAATAATGATTGGTTGTTGGACGAGCAAGGTGACGTTCATATATGATTTACTCACTGCCGAGTATTGAAACTCCTTTGGCGGTCTCTTCTCGTTTCGTTGTGATTTGAGTATCGAGTGGAACTATACGCACGTGAATATTTGAATGGAGAGAATGAAAATGAAAATGAAAATGAATATATGAATGTGTAAAAGTACTGTACAGACTGCTGCAGAGTGCAGACTGTGGAGATTAGATTAGAGTATTAGAGAGAAGATTTTTTTGCTAAGACAAGGCAAGTCGTGTCGGACGTCGTAACTCATCAGCCCGATATGTAGACTTGAATTCGCCATAAGAACAACTGAACAACTGAACAACAAGGAGGAGAAGGAGAGAAAAGGAGAAGAAACACATGGGTAATTAATTGAAGGCTTGGTGTTTGGTGTTTAGTATTTAGTGTTTGTTGGGTGGATGTTCCTTGGTTACTTTTTCCCATGGTGTGAGTTAGAGACTTGCTGTGTGTTGTCTATCTATGTATGTGTGTGTTTGCGTGTGTGTGGAGGATGATTTGGGCATATGTCTATTAATTTTTGACGATAGAATATCCATAAGCATACAAATGGGAGAATTTGGGAGGAAATGGTGGAGAGGAAAGAAAAGAATGTGGACTGAAGAGAAGAGAGGAGCAAACATTGCTCAAGTCTCGAGTCCCGAGTCTTCTACTTCTACTTCTACTTCTACTTGTATTTATACTCAAGAAAAGACTTGTACTTGCCAGAGCCAAGTTGATTGCGCTTGGGAAACTTTTATTACTCACAAACATACGCACACACACAATATATATGAGTTTACGTCTGTTTCTCCCCGTCCTGGAGCAAACTCCTTCGTCATATCGTATGTGTGTGTATTTATGTATGTGGATTTTCTACTGATAGTCGGTCTCATTACGTACATTGAATACGTATAAGTTTCCAGCTACCACATGACTTGACTTAGCAATAGCAAATACACATATAAAAGAATTTACTGGAGCTACTGTTCTCGTTGAGACTTTTTCTTTTTTTCCCTTTTCGCTCACATTTGCTCAAGCTCACACACGCAAACACACACAGAACACAAATAAGACATACGAATATCTGTGTTGTACGGTGTACGAGAAATGAGTAAGAAAAAACGTAGAGTTGGAGTTGGAGTTGAAGAAGAATTTTTTTTGTTTCTGACTTGTTGTACCGACTCGTTTAACCAACATTTCTTTCTGTCTCTGTCTGTTTTCCGGTGAGAAGCTCACAGGCGCAGGCTACAGGCATGTTTTATTTCCATTTGCCTTCTCTCCCTCTCTCTCTTGTTTTTTTCCTTTTCGTCTTCTGAGTTGTGACTTCTGACATATTCACATTCCCTTTCTTTACTAATGCAAATGCCAATACTCGTGCGTTTTTCCTTTTTGTACTGGTTTATATACTGGGGTTTGAAATGGCAAACAAGTAACGCAAATATCATCATCGACAACATCATCATCTGGTCTACCGTCGTCGTTTTCCCCCAAAATTCCCATCCATTTTCTTTTGCATCCTTCAATTTCCAATGTGAATTCACTGTTTGTTTTTCATTCCATTTTATTTTTATGAGGATTTATGAGACTCCTTAATTTAAATCGTACAACAAAGTCTAGAAATATCTTAATACAGATATTCGGGGTCGATTTCAGTTATCAGTTTATCAGTGGTGCGTTTTCAATTTCAACATACATACAGATATTTATCGTACAAGTTCAGGGTTAAAATGAGAGAGAATCGGATCCCAAATTTTTATCAAATTTCAAATTTCCATATGAAAATGTGTGTACTTATTTGAATTTTGAATTTCGTATGCAGACGAAAATGAAAACGAAGGAAAGTCCAGGAGAGTGAAGGCGCAAGTGTGATTATAGTTTTGGTGCATGTAAGAGAGAGAGAGAGAGAGAGAGAGAGAGAGAGTGGTGTAAAAAATGTAGAGCCGCCGTGAGAGATTGGGCACAGATGGTGTATTCCAAATGAGATAGATATTCGCTATTCGCATTTTCCAGGGGTGAGGAGACTCAAACTGACGGAAAGTTTGAGGATTTTAGAGCCTTTCCAATCTTTACTACATACTACTCGATCACACAGATCCTCTTTTCCTATATATCTCCACTCCTAACTACTCCCTCACAGTTTGTTCAACACAAACAAATACATATAGAATGGTAATGTAGAGTGTAGATGCATTTCGGCTTGGAAATTCCACATGTTTCTGTACTTTCTACATCTACACAAAAGTCTGCTTGCTTTGACTTAACTTTGCCTTATGATTCTGATTTCAAACTCCAAGTCCAAGTCCACGTCCACGACCAAGAACAGGTCAAAATCCCCAACTTTTGAACATGTTTGCTACCATTTTCAAAGAGAGAGAGAGAGAGAGACTTGCAGCATATGGACTATGAGAAAACACATAGCGGATTAGGATTTGGGATATTATTTTGAAGGGAAAATGAAAATGAAAAAGATCCAGAATCCTATATATATGATATATGCAGTATCAGCAGTTCTGCACACACAAACACACATACCTAATATATTATATTCACTCATAACTTTTTGTAAAAGCTTGGACACGAAAAGGGCGTCAAGTCGGAGGACACTTATCCAGATATCCATGCTTTTAATACGTATACTTACTTGAGTCAGTTCCACTCAAGAGTTTTGTTTGCTACACTTTGTTTTCTAAATCAAATTATTACATATTACGGTTATTATCATCATTTCCCTACGAAAAATCTATATAAACTTTCATGTTGATATGGATACATCATCTATGGTTAAACCATTGGAGAAATGAGAAATCAAATCAGGCACTTCACCCTTCACCCTTCATATCAGAAATCAGAAAATATCTACCAGTCAAGATTTTATCAAGGGTTTCTGCATGATAACAGAGCATAACAGAGCATTCCTCGCGAGTCGCGTTCCAAAGTTAAATCATGTGATGCAATAAGAAGCTTTGTCTTTTGTCTTAAGCATAAGCATGTCTGTATCTGCACACCCGTAAAAGTATGCAGTATGCAGATGCAGAGGGGTTGACGAGATGTAATCTCTCTCTTTCTCTCTTTCTCTCTTTCTCTCTCCATTTCTTTCTGACTTACTCAATTTGATGTGAATCATGTGAAATGTGAAATGTGATGTGTTTGGGAGGTATAGAGGAAGAATTGAAGAACTTTGAAGGCAAAAGTAAAGCTAAAGCTCTTCCAGACGGAGATTCTCTCACACGCACTCACCGGCAATACCTACACTACAACGAGAGAGTGAGAAACAGAGAGAGAGAGAGAGAGAGAACATCCGAAAAAGATAAGAGATCTCATCCTCCGTCTGTTTCTCTTCCTCTGACTGCACAGCTTCTGCAGCCTCCTGTTCTACTTGTATCCTATTGCTTTGAATTTGGTCGGTGTTGAGCTCCTTGTTCTTGCTCTTTTGCTTGTGCTCACCGAGCATTCCGAATTCCAAGGGGTTACGACTCCAACTCAAACGACGTTCAGCCGTCTCCCTACGCACTTTTCCATGTAGGTACTTTACTCACCTATTTTGCATTGGTAATTTCCTCTCTCTCTCTTTCTCTTTCCCCTTCTCTTATCAATAATGCAGCAACTCTTTTCGGAAATAAACTTTAGGAAGCAAAAAAAAAACAACTCGTTTTCGTTTGGACTAGAAAACCCGCCCTCAAAATCCCAATTTCTCAATTTTTCATGCCATTCAACAACAACAACCGACAGCAGCAGCAAAAAACAATAACAACAACAACAACATTGAAAACAGGAACTCGCACTTGCTACACAAAATATACAGAATACAAAAAAACAAAAACATACCTAAATACCTTGTCATCCTCATTGCGTGAACGTATCGATGAGATAACATCACGTCCTCTCCAAACGTTGGACTCTTAATTCTTAATTTGAAGGCTCATTTTATTTTTTCCATTTCATTTTAATTTCTAGTGGAAAAGTAAAATGGAAAAGTAAGGAGAAAAAATGCAATGCAATTAACTCGTCCACCGAAGCTCGGACCAGAACAGAAATTGAAGATTTTTTTTTTACACACACTCATACAAATTCACATATGTATCTGTACTTACGTTATGCACGCACGAGTTTTCATAGTAGGAAATATATAGGGAGAAATGAAAAATCTAAAAATCTTGGTTGCATAATGGATTGCTCACCATCTACAATCTACAATACATCATTAGAATGCCTACCGAAAAATAATGCAGCACATGTGTGTATGTTCTGCGAAAAAAAAAGTTGTTACCTGTGGAAAGGTGGGGAAAACAAGTTTTTTTTTGAGTTGAGAAAGAGAAGACTGAATTGTGCTCTGAACTGCTCTGTGTATGTGTGTGTGTTTGTAAACGAAGTCTGGAGTTTTTTGAGTCAGGTTTTGTAGCTGTGAGATGCTTGAAAACGATGGTGATGGTGCTGAGTTGATGATAGGAAGGTGATTCGAATGGGCGATTGGAATGTGGTGTGGTGTAGTGTGGTGTGTAGGATTAGTGAAGAAGAAAACAAAGTGAAGGAATGAAAAATCGGTCCAGTAGCTTTTAAGGTAAGATCATTGATCGTGAGTTGGGTGGTTGAGGTTGAGGACAGAACACGATTAGGATTAAACATGGTAAAGCTCTGTAAGTAGGGTTTTGTGCAGTGTATTTTCTACTTTACTTTATTTTTTTCCGTACTACTCTATTCTCTCACAATCCGTACCTATACTCTGCACAATGCTGAATCATGAGAATTGAGAGAGGGAAAAAAGTGTGTAGACCTACGGAAGAAGACAGTGTACAAATTCCCTTTCCTGAACTGAACAATGTAATTACAGAGCAAGAGACTCACAAGTCACAAGTGAAAGCTTAATCATAACTTGTACACGGTTTTTATTGAGATTTTGAGTCTTTTTTTATAAAATATGGTACAGGATTTTTACATGGGCCTATTACAAAGAAAAAAATGGGTTTGTAATAGCAATAGCAATAGGCAATAGGAATAGACAGAGACAAAACAATAATAATAACGGCAACAGCAACAGCAGCACTTTGTTTAGACACTCGAATTTGGAAGTTGAATGTTGGATTCCGTACAAGAAAAAGTCAAGTCGAGTTAAACCTTCTCCTTGTTGTTGTTTTGTTATTGCATTTTGGCTTGGAGAAACCAGAGTTTATCTACATAAATTCAGAGATGCCAAGAGGAAAGAGGAAAGAGTAAAAGAGTCTCTTGAAAAAATACAAAAACGTTCTATTCTGTGTCGTATACAACAAAAGCGAAAGTAAATATACAAATAGACAAATTGCTGAATAACTGTAGATTTGTGTGGAGTGACAGGCAAAGTAAGTTAGTTGATGAGAAAAAATAGACGGGGAATCACAGTCAGACACACACTTTTTGCGCAGTTTGATGGTGTCACGGGATGGGAATATAAACTTGAAGTTGAAGTTGAAGACAATGAAATTCAGAATCACTTGAACTTAAATAGAAAGATTAATTGGAGTCAAATCTCATAAAAGTACAGAAGAAATAACTTTGTGTAGGTTTCGTATATCTTACTGGATCCTGAGTCTTTCTTTACTATTTACATTGGCTCTCGCTCAGAGAATTTTTCGCAAAATAATGTGTGGGATTTGAAATTTGAACAATATACATCATTTAGAGTCATTTCAATATAAATGTAAGCAATAGCAATAGAATCGCTCGTCATCATTAAGCATTCTTTTCAATTACATTCTCATCCCAAAAAATCCGAGTTCAAATGGTTACAAATTTACAATGTAAACACAAAACAAACAAATTGATTTGGATACTGACTGTGCAAAAAATGTACAAATCCACACGAGTTTCTTTCTTTCTTCAGCTTCTTGAAACATGTTCAAATAATTTTCAATACTCCAATTGAAATTAAAACAATTATTATTGATTCTTTGGTACGATACAATACTGCTTTCCTTTCCTTGTCTTTTCTTTTCTTCGATTTCACAGTAGAAATGTCCAGTATTCAAAATATGACATACCAACAGTCAGCAGCAGTCAGCAGTGGAAAGAAAGCCAACAAAAACATTCCATTCCATATCGTTTTTCAATTCCATTCCATTCCGAGAGACGTTCGAAAATTTCCCAGAGTAGAGTTGAATTGAGTTAAGTCGATCTTGGGGGGGCTGTGAAAGGGAATTTGAATAATTTAATGGAACTAAGTAAATATTTAGATTACTGTGGATTGATTGAATCATAATAAGAGAGCAGATTGGTTCATTGCTTCAACTCTCCATATAATAACATGACGATTATTTTGCTTTTACTTTTTTTTTTTGCCTACGTAGTCCATTCAGGCATTCACCATTCACCAGTTACCATTGAGCATTCATATTGATATTGATATTGCGTGCGTTCATCGTCATCCCACAGTGCGCTCTGTCTCTCTCTCTCTCTCTCTTCTGTATTTAAAAAAGCTTTGTCGACTTTTCTACTGTATTTGTTCTCGTGTATTTACCTACTGTACGCCAGTCTCTCTCTTTCTCTCTCTCTCCCTCGCTCTCTCTCTCTCTCGATATATACGCATGTAATTGGTTTTGGTCTCCGTTTCATCGACGACATTCACCATGTACATGATATGATATTTTAGAGTTATTCGTTCCTCGTTACTCGTTACTCGTTAAATGTTCGTGATGGGTCTCCCTGTATTTCTGTACATATTCCTCCATGTGTAATGTGTACAATATTTTGATAGCTTTCAAATGTCTGACTGAGCCTCTGTTTGTTGTCGATGAGATATATTTATGTATACATACATTACATGGGATGTAAATGATGTGATGTGATGTGATGTGATGTTAACTCGAGTCTTCTCTCACTCTCACTCTCACCCATTTCTCTGTCTCACTCCAAACCCTAAACAGTCTAAAACTCTAAACTCATGATGGCAAACACTAATGCTTGCTTTATTTCTTATGGCTCGTTGGTCAGGAATCACTTTGATGTGGTGGAATGGGAATCATCTCCATGTCCACACTATCAAATGAACTATGCTGGATCATGAATGTACATAATATAACACCACGGAGGGAAAAGGAAAAGGAAAATGTTGAATGTCGAATGTTAATTGTAAAAGTAAACCTTCCAGCCATCTCCAGCACTATGAATAGGACATATCGTACAGATATTCATATTCAGATATCTGTTGTAATAGCGGAGAAAATCTCCACAAATATGATGCTATTACTGTATACTGTACGTACATACTTTAAGGATTTATTGTACTGTATAATAAGTCTCTTTGGGCATTCAAAGTGGGAGAGATAAATGAGAAAATTCTTAATATCTGTGCTTACATGAGTCCACAGTTATGTTTCTCCGATTCTACTTCTCTTTCTTTTGTATAATATCCTCATCCTCTCCCCCTTTCGTATATTCGTATTCAAAATATTCCTCCACTGTCCAATGTAGGTACAATGAATGACTGTTTATGGTTATAATTATTCACACATCTTTTACACGTCAATGATGGATGTAATCCAAACAAAAGCTAAGACATTAAGAGGCGAGTTTCAGTATTGTGCACTCATCGTTTATATTGTATTTTAGTATTTTCATTTCTCTGTCCTCGTTCATAATCATAAGTATCTCTGTACAGTGAACAGTGATAGTCTTCATTTGTGTGTTTGGTTTGTGTTTAAATTTGAATTCATGAGGGAAAAGAGAAAGAGAAGATGAAATGATATGACGACCATAATAAATATATACTAAATAATACAAAGTGTGTAGAATGTAGATAATACTTTTGAGTTTTTCTCTTGCTCGTTGATAGATTGTAACGATAATACGATGAGTTATTGTAAGATATTGTATGCATTTCTCCAGCCTTTCATTTGCCTTCATTTGCCTTCCCCCTCCACAATTTATAGCAAAGTCATGCATATATATTTGTAGCGAATTTGTACATTGTTCATCGTCCATGTTTCGTGTTGAAATATTGCAAGTGCTAAATATCGTATATATATGAATGAATGGCTCATCCAACTTTTGTTCCGTCCAGTCTTGAACATATACGGAAGAAACAACTTTGAGTTTTGTTATCGGGAAGGTGGCAAAGTTCTGATCGTGAGTACATGAGACACGAAACTAGAAAGTACATATCGTACGATAGATACTCAGATACAAATGGATAATGACATATGGCAATAATCCCATGGAGTCCTCAAGGCACACAGAGAGTACAAACTATTAACGAGGAATTAGATGGACTAAATATGTGTACGATCACATCACATGTGAAAGGTGAAGAGTAACATGAGAGATGGGATACTTGTACAGTGTACATACATATATAGGGTTTGTTGAATTCAGCATTCTGTTCTGAGAACACAAATAGAAACGTGTATGGAGCGATAAGACCGTCGTCTGTAGTCTGTAACTCTGTAGTCTGTAGTCCGGCCATAAATGGACTTTGACAATAAGTAATGGCGTAACACACTGACTGCTGCGACTGCAGTCAGTGTGCAAAGAAATTGTGAATTGAACATGCCATTTTTATTTTTATTATTATATTTTTCTTGTTCGCTATTCGCTGTTCCCTGTTTGCTCGTGTGCTAGCTCTTGGTGATTGTGCTTGTACTCACCCAGCAGCGAGTTCACAGTGGAGAACAGCATGATTTTTCTGTATTTTTTTCCATGTATAATACATACATGGTTAGATTCCTCTCCCCGATTCTCCTCAGAGTCTTCAGAGGAGTGATGTGTATATGCACATTGCTCAACGAAATAGTATTATAGATTATAGCAGTTAGTTTAATAAATGATAAACCATGATTTCTTTGTCTATCCATTCCATATCCATATCCATAGGACTCGTAAACTAAATCGTGAACAGTAAACGGTAAATTGTAGATTGGAATGAAATGAAATGAAATGAAGAATCGTGTAGTATGGGAAATGGAGTGTAATCAAAGTATTATTAGGATCACATTAGTCTTATCTGACGATCAATCAAAGTCCTCCAAATTATTAGTTCATTACCTGTCAATCTCTTCTCTCTCTCTCTCTCTCTCCATCCTCCATCATCTCATATAAATACTTTTCCCAGCAGACTCAAACTCTCAAACGCTTCCACTCTCCAGGCTCATACTCATACTCATAATCATTCATGATATCATGAGCTCTCTCTCCGTCCTCTCAGTAAACAATACTTTCACAAAAGAGCAATCGAAAGAAAAAATGCACAAGATACAAAATGTACACAGTACAAAGACAAACATAAGGCTTCAACGAAGAACGAGCATCATCAATATTAAAATTAACATGAGAGGATTTACCATTAACTTTTCACTGTTGACTGTTGACTGTTGACTGTATGTACACTGTGATACATTGAAGAATGTACATGAGAAACTTGTCAGCATCTAAGATTAATAACACTGCCTGACTTTCAATAGTGTTCACATTTTTGTCTTCTCAACACTGATCTGATGCGAGGAGAGACTCGAGCAATTTCTTTACTCTCACTGTAATTTATTTAAGAAATCCTCCAGTCCTCACCAGTAATTAATCACGCCATCTCATGAACAATTCATTTTGAGTATTTAAGTATTTAAAATAAATATTACAACATTTTCACATGCATGATTACATATTTGAAAAAAAAATTGCTTCAAGTTTACACTTTACGGATTTTTTTGAATTTCTTCTGTACGTTACGCTGTGTGCTGTACTGCTGTATCATTTTGAAAAGAAATTAGGGGATGATTAGACTGCATACAAAAAAACTCGACTTCAAGATGAGATGAGATGAGATGACTACTCAAAAAAAAACGTGAACACCTGAGTTCACTGAATCTATTTGTAGTGGAATTCAAGTTCAAAGCTCATTGTATTCTGTATGGTAGAAGAGCTAAAAGGTAGGACGTTTGCTCATTGTTATTTATCTCATATATGATGATTGTGAGGTAGCTTGCAGTTTTCTACTGTGGACTCTGGCCATTTAATAGTTAATTATTCTGCATTCATTCATACAGATGTATTCTCTCCATGAGAATCTCCATGTTGTGTGTGTGTGTGCACATTTAAGACGTTCAGGGGTATGATGAGTTTGAGTTTTCATCTGACTGCGTGATTTGACAAACTTTTGTTGTTGTTGTTTGTTGTTTGTTGTTGTGTTGTGCTGTGGTGTTGTTGTGGGTTTGTTTTCTTTCTTCCTTTCTTTCGTTTCGTCTCGTTTCGTTTCGTTCGTTTGCCCATACAAACATTTCCCATCATCATTTAACATTCACATTAGCGTACGTGGTGGCCCACGTGAAATTACAGGGTATTTGGTATAGAGTGAGTGAGAGAGAGAGAGAGAGAGAGGCTAATAGAGTATTATGGTTGTGCTCATCTGCATATGATATCATATGATGGAAACGTGATGCAAGTTGCGTCCAGTTAATATTCTAATGTGATGTGATGGTAATAGGGAAATTTGCGGGGGTGCAGGTTGCAACAAACTCGTGCCCAGCCTACCTTTATACCTTTAAAACTCGAATTTAATAGCATAGAAGCAGAATGCAGCACAAGAGGAAAGCATTTTCTGAATTGTAAATTGTTGTGTGTAAATGTGTATGGCTGTGGCATGGGCTTGTGAGTTTAGAATTTGGAGTGTGTATAAGTGGGAAATTTCTAAGCTAAGCTCTTTACTTGTATCTCTATTCACGTTCCACATATAATAATATAAAACCACGTTCAGCCATTTCATTTTCCTCTCTCTCACTCTCTCTCTCTCTCTCTCTCTGTGTAATGCGAGCATCTCGCATCTATGAAAATGTATATTTAATGTATGGAGCGCGTATATTTATGTACGTACAGAGTTTATAGTTTATATCAAATCTCCTTAGTTGGTATTAGCATTGTTAGTGTGTGTGTGTGTGTGTGTGTTGTGGAGAGGCAGAGAGAGAGAGCAGTTGCATTTTCCTGGTTCTGGCATGATTTGATGATGATGGGAACGGCAATAATGGCCATGGTGGTTCGTGGTCACATACGGTGCTGGAACTACTGATGGTGATTTGGCCCATTTGAATGCCAAAATGCAACAAGAAGACGGAGAAAGAGAAAGAGAAGAGTAGGATAGGTAGATGTAGAAAAAAGCAAGTGTGTACACCAGTTTGGGATTTGTACATTGTACATTGAACATTCTACATTCTGTACTCGCACTATACATGTATGTATCAAATATTCATGAAATTCCCGAGAAGAATCAACACACAACAAGAAATTTTAAATGTTCACACTCTCTGGACTTTGGAGCCTCCATAAAAATAAAAATGATGAGAAAATCCGTACAGTTTTTCCACTTTGTATACATTTTACTTTTGGGTGTGGTGGTGGGCACCTTCAAAAAATGTCAACTGGGTTTTTTTTTGTAGGGAAACAATTTGATGTAATGACCAGCAAGGGAAAGAGAAAGGGAAACTTTTGAGGGAATGTGAAGGTTTTTTTTTCTCGAGTATTGTGGCTGCTTTTCATGTGCAGTTTTTTCTCGACAAAAAAAATCAAATCAAAATACAGATACAGATACAAACTCATTTGGCTATGAAATGTTGGAATGTGTGAAAAGGGAAATAAAGAGATGAGATGAGAAGAGTTGGATTTGGATTTGGATTTGAAAGGATCCTCATTGTCACTGCATAGAAAGTTGGAAGTTTCATGATCATCGTCGTTGATGATCGTGATATTTATTTCTGTATTTGTAGAGGAACTGCACAGACACACACGAACACAAAAGCCGAAACGAACCGAGATGAAGCTGATCGTCATCGTCAGACAGACAGTGACTATGGCAAAATGCATATCGTACATACAGAGATGAGCAATAATGGAATGGAAATAGTTTGGTAGTGATGTTGAATGTTGAATCGAGTTGCTTTTTGTTGCTTTTCCTTCTACCAGAACTAAAACTAAAACGAAATGAAAACTGTTCGCAAATGGTGAGGTCTGGTCGGGTCTGGTCTGGTGATAAAGGTAGATTATTTTATACTGAGCTCAAGTTGAAAGCCACAGGCGGAGAGAGAATAGCGAATAGCGAACAGCGCGAACAAGAGAAATAGTAAGAGAGAAGAGAAGAAAGGATGCTTCAATTATGGTGGGCTAACTTCATTATCCCCGGATATGTATTTACCACTGCATTCACATCTGTTGTTTTGTCTTCACGTGGCAGTTGATTTTCTCTCTCTCTCCGCCTCGGATCTACAAGTCCACGTGCATTTGGATTCGGATTCGGATTCGGATCAAGTCATGAAGATGATCATGATCATCGTGGACGACGACAACGACGACTCTTTACTCGAATTTTACGCTTTACTCTGTTCAAATGTATCCGTACAAATGAAAATTCGTAGATAGTGGTAGTGGCCACATTTGTGTGACGACTTGGACATGGACAAGGACAAAACCAAAACCAAAAGGAAAAGCTTGGTTCTCAAGTTAAAGTTGAAAGGATATAGGGAAATGAGAGATGGAAATCCTCCTGTTTTGCTACTCGACAAGCTGGGGATTGTTCATGGAAAGGGAATATGATAATTGCGAGCATATGCACATTGCACACTCAACTCGACAACTCGGAGCTTAAGCTCTGGTGGAAACTTGAACACAAGAAAAGGTGCATAATAATAAAATATTGATAGTTGTTGACAACATGGTGGAAGTGGTGGAAATGTAAGGTTTTTGGTGGTGCTCGTTTCAATTCTGCTTCAGATCTGTGTAGATGTACGGTAGATTCACTCTTGGCCTTATTTGCATAAAACTCTAATCTCGTCCGCTCATTAGAAATACCACGAGGAGCTTCACTCTTCTCTCAAAAAACAACTCAATGCGTTCCAGCAGTGAGCTTCCATTTCCATGCATCATCATCATGTTCAACATTCAAAAACCTTTCCACAACACGACAACACTCTTTGCCCATCTTTGGTGTATGTGTATATATTTACGAGCTATGTAAAACCTCCATTCCATATCGTACGATTACGATTCTCCTCCAAAACAAAGTAAAAGAAAAGGAAAAAACCAAGGGATTTTTAGTTTTAGGGAGCATTATTTTCATTTGTTTTCCCTCGTACATGAGAATTTGGAATGGAAAACATATTGCACACACTCTACATTATTTTCCCATATGTGCACACACGAACAATATCCGTAATGATGCTTTTGATACTCAGAAATTTTGGAGTCATCCAATACGCCCTTTTCTTACAATTCCGATTAGCCACTTAACTCCCAGATTCTCCCCTTCACTGAATGTGAATACACACTGGGATTTTTTGGTTTGGTTCAAGTTCAAGATCAAGACAGGAATAAGGAAAAAAGGGGGAAATTACCGATGGCTGCTTGGTTTTTGGATTTTTGGATTTTGGAGATGAAGAGAAGAGATAGAGGGATTTTTTTTTTGCTGGTACTGCCCATGGCTTTAAATTGGTGCTGTGTGTGTGAGACTGTGAGTGTGTCTTTATTGTCATGGGTCGTTTGTCGTTTTCCTGGAACTTCATAGTTTTTCCTAGTTGGTTTATAAATGAAGAAGACGGCAAAGACAAGGGCAAAAGCAAAGTTGAGAGAGAGAGAGAGAGAGAAAGAGTTTCTATCTTCGGACAGAGTGGAGAGACGGAGAAAAGAGTAACGACTGAGGCTTTGTGAGATGACACAAAGGCGTGTTGTTTCTCTTTTTGGTCCGATTGTCTCTCTCCTACTTCTCTTCACCTTAAAGTCTTATCTTTATGAAGAGCACAGACTTATTTATAATGGCAACATTTCTCATCCCTTTAACTCTCCCCAGTACTAATGGTCTATGTGTCTATAGTATGTGTGTGTGAGAGAGAGAGAGAGAGAGAGAAGAACGAAACAAAATAAAAACTTGGCTTTACTTTTATCTATTTACGACAGAGACTTCAGAAAATTGTTGTGACGCTCTCTCGGATTTTTTTTACTCATAACGGGAAATATGCGCAAGCTTAAATTCTACTCGTATAATAAAATATTATAAAAATACTCACATCTGACAATTCCTTTAAATGATTCTATCAACGTTCTGTTCGCTGTTTACTGTAATTTTCAATGATTCTCTGGGGTTTTTCAGCTGGGCAATCTTTTGAGTATAGTGTTAAATGCATCTGGCTAAGGAAATGAGCATCATTTGATTTGCTTGATCATGCGAGAATACGCTAATTTATTTTGTACTGATTTCCAAGCCCGAATGTTATTTTTCCCTTTGCTGTATGTTGTGGAAAAGTATCCATACGAATATTTAGTTGGGAATTGTGAGATATTTCCACGAACGTACGATGAAATGGATGGTTTTTAATTTGTCATTTGACTTATTTTTTGATGTGTTTTTTTTCTTTCTTTCTTCCCCGACAGATTTGAAGAGATATTTTGAGCAGTCACCATACTCGAAAAATGTGGAGATGGACTCTCAAACGGAGCTTCGCTGTATCCCACCCGATGCAGTCCCACCAACAGTCATTTCCTGGCTCCGAGATGGACGTCTCATCGACCCAAAACAGGATCCAAATTACATTGTGACGGCGGATGGTCATCTCCTCATCGCTCAGACACGTTTATCCGACATGGGCAATTACTCTTGTGTCAGCGAAAATATTGCCAGTCGACGAGTGAGTGAGCCCGCCCTTCTCACCGTCTACGGTAAGTTGTCCTCAATCTCTCTCTTCCAATCTCTTTAATTAGATCCAATTCCAATCCCCAGCTATTAATCTTAACTAATGATGTTGATCCGGAACACTTTTGACTTCCGCCAATACCAAATCCCACCAACTACTAATACTCGAACATTGCAAATAAAATCATTGCAAAAAAAACAAACAAACAATCTCTACACTTTGCACAGGCATTAGCAAAATGTCACCTGGATTAATTCCCTAATGGTTTGTTCTCGTTCGTAATAATCTGAATCAGGACATTTTGTCATTGGTCCTTGTCGTTATCATTATTCATTATCCTTAACAATAAGAGCATTTAATTTCGCCAAATTTAACTTGCCCTTAAATCTCCCATTCATTTCCCCCTCAGATTTGTCACTCAGACTTGTCACATAAAAAACAAGAGGGAATCTCATTATGGGGAAAAGGAAAGGGTGGAAGTGAAAAAGTCTTTACGAGGTGGAACGAGAGAGAAAAAAAAAGTTGCCAGCGTTGCAAACAGAACGAAGGAGACGGTGTTTTTTAATGCTTAGAGAGAGAAAGAGAAAGACAGACTGGAAGTTGGGAGTTGGAACTCGCGTGTAATAAGTGAGAAGTTTTGCTGACGATTGACATTTGACGTGTCTGTGACAAAATTCTGGAATGGAAAGAGAGAAAAGGACCAAGACGAGTGCCTGTCTGTCAACTCATCTTTGACATCTTGAGTTTTACTTAAACTGTGAGATGACACGACTACACACGTCCAATTCATGACGAATGAAGAATGTGCGTGTGTACAATTCCATAAAAATACGTATAGTATCGTATGTACCTATGTAAAGCATGTAGCAACTGTGTGCATGCATTCAAATTGGAATCCAAACGGCAATAAGGCACAAAAAAACTCAAGTATTCTTCTTCTTCCAGTTTCTCCTCTCTTTCCCTCCCTCGCATCTTCCCATTTGGTCTTTGTCCTGGTCCTGGGCTAAATTTGAATTCAGATGATGATGGTGATGATGATGAGAGATGCGAAGATCTGATGTACCAAGTTTGTAATGTAATGTAATGGGATGTATTCAATGTTTCTCTCTTCTCCTTTTCACCACTTTCACTTTATTTATTCCCTTCAAAATGTTTGTGAGTGTCTCTCCAGTTGACTTTTGAGAGTGAACTGTGACTAGGAATAGAGAATAGAGAATAGAGAAAAGAGAAAGCGATTCTGAATGGCAAAAAGTGACTGTACATGCGATGGAAATGGAAAGAGTTGGCCGTTGTATGTAGGTAAAATAGTGCGTGTAAAATAATACAATATGACATGCGAGTCAGTCAACAATCTACAGTCTAGAATGTGTACACAAATATATTAAGATATCCCCCATATGAAGGCATACGTGGAGACAAAGACACAATATTCTTTCCCTCTTTCTCCTCCGTCTTTGTCTTCTTTCTCTTTCTCTCTCCTGACTTTTAATATATTTGTCCATGAATTCGTATGTGTGTGTGTGTGTGTGTGTGGATTCCTGTTCGGGCTTCTCAGAGTTTAGCATTTCCATTCACAGCATTTTCTCTTTTCCCCTCTATTCGTAGTCCCAGTGTTTTTCTGAAAAGAAAGGAGAGAAAAAGTGAGAGAAAGAGAGAGAGAAAGAGACGAGGAGTCGACGACCGAACTCTGTAGGAAAACATCCCGAGGGGATTTCTTTCATGTAAAATGCATCAGATGTGAATAGAAAGGCGATTTTAAGGAGGGCATAAATTACCCCGTTTGAACTTCTCTGAGCGACGACTTACCTACCCATAAACACACACACACACACATACACTTTAATATACTGTATCTCTCCATTTATATCTATATTCAACCTATACTTTGTAGTGAACACATGTACACACGAATAGAACCCATGGATAAATAAAGGACTGTAAATTCTATGGTCTCTCTCTCTCTGTCTCTCTTGAATCCTTCACTTTCAGGCTTCAGACTTTTTGATTCCGATTCCAGAGTGCAAATGGTAGTGAGCCGAGATGGATACGCGACTTATAAGAGAAGGAAATGGAGAAGGTTATTGAAAAATTCTTTCGACGAGAGTTTCATCTAATGCTCCTTTCTCTTATTCTTATTCCAACTCCAACTCGACAAGTTCTCTCTCTCTCTCTCTCTCTCTCTCTCTCTGTCCCAAAAGACGAGAGAAAGCGAGAGTTTATAGCCGATGTTCAAGCCCTTGGTCAATAATACAGAATAGAGAGAAAGAGGCACCAAGTGACAGATATTCTGTAGAAAGAAGACGAAAGACGAACGACGAAAAAACCGTCGTTTTTTTATTTTTATACTATCGGTAGTAAGTATTTTATTTTTATTTTTATTGTGAAAAAATGATGAGCGCAATTTTTTCTCCATCACATCCAAACTTCTCGCAAGTCTCAAGTCTGCACATTATACTTTTCCACTCTAAAAAATTTGTACTTTGTACAGAACAAGTTGAGTATTTGAGGATTCCGTGTGTACAAAGAAGAAGGGAGGAGAGAGGGAGAGAGAGAGAGAAGAGAGGTAAAGTATGGTCTGGACAGAGTTATTATCATTCCATTCCAGTATACAAAGCTCACTGTATAGTAATAATAATAAGATGGAGAAAGAGTTATTACTTGAAGGACTCTTCAAGTATGTGCCGCTTTATTATTATGACGATTATGACGTTGATGTTGAGGTTGATGTGGTGGAGTTGTAGAGGAGAATCAAAGATATCAGTACACACTCGAGGAGAGCGTATTATATTATTATATTATTATATATTTATTATTTACCTCAGACGCACATCTCAGCGATGGGTGGTGGCGATGATGATGGTGATGGTGATGGTGATGGTGGGGCTACTTATCATTTTTGAACTTTGTCTTGGTCTGCATTTGATGGCTGATGCAATAATCTCAAGTCCTTTCCCCCTTTTCTTATAGCTATATTGAGTGGTTCTTTGTGCTGAGTCCCATATACCAAAATCCATGCGAGAAAATGAGAATGAGAAACCGTATACCTAGATATACTTAGTCGGTTCTTCTTTCTCTTCAACTTGATGTGTGGATGTGGAGAGAGAGAAATCTCTTAAAGGCGTCGGTTCCCATTAAAACATTCGACATTCGACGCTCAACGATCCTCCATGCAGTGAATTCTGAATTACTGAATTACCAAGAGGAAATGAGGTGAATGGAATTTCCTATTTCCTAAATGGACTATTTGATACTGCGGAGAAATTTACAAATTTACAAACAAACACTGCAAAAAAATGTGTATAACGTACTGTAGATTGTAGAGTTTTGGGTCTGGAATATCCTGGAACGTAATTTCGTTTGCATATTATTAAAAAATGTAATGGCTCTACATTCACAATATTACATTATTATTATTATTATTATTATTACTGTGACTATTATTAGTATTCGTCTGTAGATTATTACGATTATTATTACTATTTGTTGTGTAAATTTATAGTGCAGTTGCAGTTGCACATTGTCAGAGGATCCACATCCATTCAGATTGCGGAATTCCCGAATCAGGATGGGAAATCTGAAATGTGGAGGGATGAGAGAATTCTTATACTATTTGTACGGAGGTTGGAGTTGGCGAATGTCAATTAAGATAAAGATTTCTAGTGTAATGTAATGGAGAATGTATGTGTGTGTGTGTGTGGATTCATTTCATTTAAGTCTGCTCCAAGGAATTGTGTGGTTCTTCATCTATAAACCAGTTTGGTACGTCTCATTACCTCACAATTTGGCATCCAGCCCTGATTACACTCATTCATCCAGGGAAAATATCTACACCCTCTTTCCTTCTACACCACAATCCACATGCACTCTCATTCTCCCTCTTTCCATATGCTCCTTCTTCTTCTTATAAGTTATAACGTTCATTTTGGTCTGGGTTTCACCATTTTCTTATTACTTTTGGATTTTGGATTGAAGACTGTAGATGATGTGAAATGAACTAATCCGCGCCAGAATTTATGCAGTCAGCTTCTCAACTGAAATGATGATGACAACGAGGAAAATGAGATGAGATGATCCACCATACACATTTAACGCATCTCCTTCCTTATAATCTCATATAAAATACCCACAAACCGAAAAACCGAATATCAAATGAATCCCTAATAGGAATAGGAATTATATACAGATAGGAATAGTAATAGTAATAGTTTTGTGGTTACCTCCGCAAATATCCGTGTAAATATCTGTCGACTTGGAAGATTTTCCTTTGGAGCCAGTTAGCTTGAGTTGTCAGAGAGCTAACAAGTCAGCAGAAAACTCTCTCTCTCTCTCTCTCTCTGTCGTTCTGGCCATGGTTCATGGTTCTCCACTGTTTCTTCAGATTGATGAGATGCTGGGAACGTGTGGAAGAGGAGCTTTCCTGCCCTTGTCGTCTTGTCAGTTCAAGTTGAGATGGCAAAAAAGAGATTTGAGATTTGAGTAGAGTTGATGAGGATGAGAATGAGGATGAGGATCAGACCAAGATTGAGATTTCATAACGTATGTATGCATAAGATACATGTACATATGAAGCCGTGTGTATTGTGTACTGTGTTACACGGATATGATGAGCGAGGGAGAGAGAGAGACCGAGAGAGAGAGAGCAAACTGACGACATCAACATCTTGAGGCTTTGTTTGGACGAACCCTCCTTTAATAATCTCTACTTTCAGTACAATGTCGAGTTTTCTCCAATCTAGCTGAGATGATTTTTGACATTTGGCTGACTAAGCCAAATCCCAATTCAATATTTACTAATACGCCATAATGTGTACGTACACTTCATAAAGGCCTTTGGCATTGACTTTGACTCATAAATACGGGGAAAAACGATGGAGTGACAATGAACAATTTTACTTTGTTCTGGTTTTTCTGCTCCCCCGCCCCTATTTTTTCCTTTACTCGAATGGAAAACAATAGGACAAAAACATTTCTCCGATTTCGATTTCCATGTCCATTTCCATGTTAATAACGAAGAAAAACACATTTATAACGTAAAATGAAGGTAAGTTTAAGTTTTCTCCGTGTGTATTTCATCAAACAGTTATGGTTGAGAGCTCAAGCTGAATAATAAAAAAAACCACCACAGTTTAACAAAAGATTTTCTAGTTTCCGCACTGTGTAAAAAAATCCTGTGGAAAACAAAGAAAGTGGGACTACGTGCTGGAGTTGGTAGATGAATATCTTGAAGATGTTCAAATACATTGGGCATTTGTATTTTGTATACATAAATATATGGAGTATGTACAGAGATTGGGAGGGGGCCAATGGGGGATGATTATAGATTAGCAAGGATATGGATGGAGACTGGAAACTGAAAACTCTGAAAACGCTAGGAAACTCTGGAGAACTCTGGAGAGAGCAGAGAACAAAAGAGTGTAGAGCTTGCGTTAGAGCAAACAAAAGGATTCAGTTGAGAATGGAGAATCAAGACTTGCGAATGGGTGAAGGAGCTGGATTTGTATTTGTGTGTGTGTGTGTGTACACACTTTATTTCTATCAGTATTTCCATTTCCATCGTCTATACATGCGTATACTTTAGAAAGAGAGAGTGAGGGAGAGGGAGAGATAGAGGGAAAGAGTTGAGAGGGTAATGATGGCAAGGATTGAATGGGGAAAACGAGAGAAATCATTAGAATGCAAAGACACCAACATCAATCTCCATTTGGGATTGAAAAGTACCTAGAATATTCCAAAGCGTTAAGAGTAAAGAGTGGAGGGAGAGAAGTTAGAGTTGGATGTGAAGTGAGAGAGAGAGAGAAAGAGAGCGATGTGAGGGCGAGTAAAGAAAGAGAGAGAGAGAGAAAGAGAGAGACAAAAACAGAAGAATTGCAAAAATGCTGACAGTCGACTCCTCATACCAAACCAGACGAAACCATAGGAAACAATACATTGCCTAATACATCATGTACATTCACATTCCCATTCACGTTCACGTGTAGAGACAGTCTGGCCGATTACAAACTGATGTCTTGGTTTCCTCTTGCGTATTGACATTGACTCGACTCGTGCAGATCCCCCTTTAAACTTTCCAACGGCTCCTCAAATATATTTCTATTTCTACTTTTGGAGTTGCACTTGAACTATTTATGTACAATTTCATTGGCTCTGCG
This sequence comes from Gisinianus flammeolus, assembly GCA_034699125.1. Taxonomy (NCBI): domain Eukaryota; kingdom Metazoa; phylum Arthropoda; class Collembola; order Symphypleona; family Katiannidae; genus Gisinianus; species Gisinianus flammeolus. Next base: position 54,014 of record JAIUND010000288.1, read on the forward strand.
TATGCCTATCTGCCTATACACAGAGAGAGAGAGAGAGATACATCTAATAATATCTGTAATAGCTCCAACATTGTTTACGTCCAACGTTGGATAAAGGATGAAGACTCCGTGTCGGCATTCTGCATACTTTTCCCTCTCTCTCTCTCTCTCTCTCTCTCTCTCTCTCTCTCTCTCTCTCTCTGTCAAAGTCAAGTGGATTCTTATTGCTTTTAGTTGGATCTGGATCTCTCCAGTCTCAAAATGTACAGATACAGATATTTATGTATGTAGTTTCCGAGTGTGAAGGTCGATGTACGATGTACTGCTTGGAAATGCCTCTCATTCATCCAAGCATTAATATTCCCTTTGACGGAGAACAAAACTCCTGCTATTCAATGGCCACACGCATAAGTTTCCATGTGCTTCTCCAAACTCCAATGTATCAGCTCGGATATGTAATAAAGCCATTTCATTTTCATTCCACTCCATTCCAATGTCCATTGACATTGACATTGCGTCCACATTATATTATGGACAACATGAACTTTCCTGATGGACACGGAACATTTCTATGGTATATTTATTTACTGTATACTGTATGTTTTCATCATGGAATTGGGATCGATAGTTGATGTCTTGATGTCAATACAAAATTCTGGATATGAAAGTGACAGAGTCGATTTATTTTTATTTGCTTGAGTCTGCCTCTGTCTCTGTTTCTCTGTTTCTCTGTTTCTGTATATGATGGAAATCAATGAAGAGAAAGTCCTTTGAATACATAAGAGCATTTTTTTTTAGTTTCCTAGTCGAATTCTTGGTATTACTTATTTGATTTGATTCGACTACTCAAGTCGCTACTCTTTGACTCCGAGTTCCGACGACTGAAACGGGAATAGAATGGAGATGTAGACGGCTGACTTTTTGAACTATCCACCAAACACCAACATCAACATCATGATCTATGAAATTGCACACACTCGCTCACACATCAGGATCAGGATCAGGATTTGAATTCTCATCCCCAATCCTCGATAGTGAGTTGTCGAGTGCAGAGTGTAGACTCTACACTGTAAAGAGAGAAAGAGAAGGATCTTGACGATTCTCCGTCGCATATCTGTATTCCAAGTGAGGAGTTACGTTGGGCTGAGCTGGAAATCCGTGTGTGTACGTACAACGTACACACAAGCTATTTGTCGGATATTTTTCCATGGTATATGAAATACATAGGGAAAGGATGATGATGAGGATTCCAGGATTCCAGTCACGTGCCGTCATCACACTTGTTTGAACTGCTCTCTCTCCCACTCACTCGCCCCTTGTTTGCTCCCTGTTTGTTGTGTGTTCCGTCTCATTCCTGGGCTCTATCACGTTGTTATAAGGTAAAAAGGTGGAAGGTGTCAAGAATCCTGTGTTGGCCACGAAATCTGCTCAGGTTTTAAGGCACAAAAAGTCTGCACAGTCTGCATAATCATAGTACATATACTATAGATTTGATGGATTGTCAATTGATCAATTTGTCAATGGGATGGTTTATCCTAGCTGTGAATTTTTATTGGTTTTACCTGCAACTGTAAATGCGATGAGAATGAATTAGGGATGAAAAAGAATGGAATTTTTAATTTTTAATTTGGGACTTGTGGACGAGTGGACGAGACCATAGGTTTTGTAATAAAAGGGAAAAGTATTGGGAGCTTAATGGGACGGTGGTGTAGAGAGAGAGAGAGCTGAAGGCAGGATATGAAATGGATGTGTGTAGTAGCAGTAGTTTGACTCTGGGGAGTAATCAGGCTTGAAATCAAGCTTCTCCACTCATAACATAATGCGAATGTGGGAGGATTCATTCATTCAGTCAGGATATCCATCCACAGAATCAATCCACCCGCACTAAACCCAAAGACAAATAGAAATTATGTGGAATTATGAGATTGATGAATGCTCCAATGCACTCTGCACTCTTCTCTCTCTTCATATCCATTTCATTTTTCATTATGATCATCATAGACCCAAGTCAAATCATCTTGGACTCTCCACGTCAAGTCAATGTGTGCACTCGCTCCAATGAGAATGAGGACGAGAGAACAGAGAAGAGAGCGCAAACTGGTGAACAGTGGCGTCAGTGGACTTTGGATTTATCTAGACTTATATATTTTATCTTTATTATATTGACATCTGAAATCCCTTCCTCTTTCTCTTTCCTTTTCTCCTTCCATTTCTATTTGCCTATTTGTCTTCCCCCACTCGTAGATAAATTTCCCTCAATCTCAAAATCTCAACGATCAAGATCAAATTAAACTACTGATAATTTGTGTGGTTTCATTCTAATTCCGATTCCAATTCAATTGCATTTAGAATTTAGTATTTTTTATTGGGTTTATGGGATAATTGACTAATTGCGTGTGTTTGTCTGTGTTTTGAAATAGTGAATGGCGCTTGGGGTCCATGGTCAAATTGGGGAGACTGTCAAGGTCCATGTGGTCGAGGTGTTCAAAAACGGAATCGAATGTGTAACAGTCCAGCCGCACTCAACGGAGGCAGACCCTGCACAGGGCCCTCTATTCAAAAGCAAGATTGCCTTTTCCCATGCCCTCGTAAGTCACCCCATCATTTTTTTTACATACTTAAATATATTATCAGTAATTCACATATAATTCAGCCATTAAAACATTCTTACATACACAAAATCCCCCAACCAAATTCAAATAATCCATCATAATTATTTATGACTATCTGTAGAATTCTACCAGATTTCAAACTGTCTCATATGTAATAATATCTGTAGAGAGACTTTTGGTCATAATCGTAATTGTTCAGCCTTCGGCATTACCCTGGAATTTTCTAAGTAATTTCATCACACTGCCACAAATATCATACAAAGAAAAGGAAATCAAGGCATGCTGCATGAGAATGGAATTTATCTTGGGTCTGCCTGATCGTGATGACCATTTTTTTCTTCATGTTTCATTTTTCATGCTTCATTTCAAAGATATTAAACAAATACAATGGGATTCTCCATTCTCTTTTATTATCCAGTACAATTACAATTAGAGAATATATTATGTGCATCTTACACAGAGAACAAACTTGGAATTCTTCCTTTTTACCAACCAAAACAAACAAAAAAACAGAAAATACAAGAACGCCAGTCATTTTCAAAAGAGAGACTACAGAAAATTGTGGGTAATTGTAAAGAGAGAGAGAGAGAGAGTAATAGAAATCAGATGAGGGATGAGTGTGAGCGTGGAATTTGGATGTAATTAGCCCAAAGATGAGTAAACGCGAGCTCCAATTATCTCCTAATTATGATGACTCTCGACTCTCAATCCTCGTCCTTCGTTTCGTTTTTTAGTCCTTGGTTTCATTTTTCCGCCTGGTTTTGTCTACTCAACAATGACCAAGGACTTGGTCGCTCCACGATTATGATTATATGTAGAAATGTAGACTCATCATGATTCCTCCTAGCGTTATAACTTTTTAGCTTTCGTTTTCGCTCTGGACGAAAACTGAAATTAGTAACTTGCCTAATGTTTCAAATCCAACTGGGTTTCTCTCTCCACTGACATGTACAGACGACAGAGATATGAAAAAGGGAAAGGAAAAGGACCCAGATGCATCATAATCATATGGAATCATGAAGGGTTTTTGCATAACACATATAATACTGTATGTATGAGACTATGACTTAATTATATTGGATATAATTTAGTTCCCTCTCTCTCCCTCTCTCTCTCTTGCTCACTCGCTGGAGTTGGATTCTCCACTGGCAACTGGGGAAATGATTGATGAAGTTTTCTTTAGAATTCCTTTGCATACGTTAAGTCATACGCAAAAGAGAGATAGAGAGAGAGCTAAAGAAATGTGGAAGAGAGTAGAATTTTCAAACTCTGCAACTGGCACACCGGATGTTTGCATGATGTGTGGACTCCTCCATCTTCTTTATGACGATGACGATGTAGATTGTAGAAATGTAGATGGTTGATGGTTGATGGGGGGAAAATCGGATAAAAACCAAAAAAAAAACCAAGCAAGTAAGCAAGATGATGATGAGGAAAACGGAAAAAATCCTACATTTCTTATATGTACGAATATACTGCACGATAACGTTCATTTCACTTATCGAAAAACGCACCATAAACTGCGTGTGTTTTTAAATGGGTGGAGAGTAAGTAGAAGAGAAGATAAAGAGAGTCACAAACTATACAGATATACTCGTACACGGGATTTACATGTACATTTGGCAGACGGCGGATTTTTTTTACACTTTTTGTTTGGATTTTATATATTCATATACGGTATATTTGGGGGCTATGAAATACCCTACAGTATATCTGTGAGAAATGTGAGAAATATCATGCAAGGGAGAGATCCAGTTGCTGGATGGGATCGACCTACGACTGCAACTGCGATGTTTCAGATTGATGCGTTTCCTCTTTCTATCTGTAAGATATCTGTACTATCTGGCAAAACAAGGCTGGAGAAAAGTGTAGAGTTTTTTGTGTGTGTGGGTGATGACAACTCTTTCACCGTCACAATCAGGCTCTCGTTTCCCTTCATTCCTGGATGTGTGTGGAACTGTTGTTCTGGATGTGGATCTGGATGAGGACAAAAAAAGAGCGTCCTTGTCACTGTCATCGTCTTGATCGTCTTGAGACTTGCGACTATAGCGACTGCTTGCATTTGTAACACGACATAGAAATGTGAGCTCCTTTTCCTTTTCCTGTCCATCCATCTCACGTCTTTCTCTTTCTCTCTTGGTTTCGTTTCGTTTGGAGGTTTTGGGGTCGGTAGTTGGTAGTCGGCAGTTGGCAAGAAGAAGAAGAAGAAGTAGAAATATAAAATGTAAATGTTCGTCGAGGTAATATAACGAAAAAAAGTGTTCTCTCTCTCTCAAAATCTTATGCAAAATGTAAAATGTAAAATTCTCCACACTCTTGAAATACACTGAAAAAATGTGTATATGTTTTATGTGGGCATGAAAATTTGAGGAGAGGAGCCGACAGACAAAAACTCAATAGCTCTCTTTCCTCTCTCTCTCTCGCCCTTTCTCTCCCTCTCGTCATAATGCATGTACGTACTCACTTGAGAGAGTAATGATAAACGGGCTTGTGAATCTCTTTCTCCTTCTCCCTTTCTCTCTCTCTCTCTCTCTCTCCCTGAATCAGAACAAAAAACCCAGCCGGGTAGCGAGACAAAAACAAACAGAGGCCTTTTTTGCTTTTGCTTTTATTCATTTTACACTGGTAGGGAAAGTATGTAAAAAAATGTAAAAAGAAGAAGCTCATCGTCAGTGTTTATGCATAAAGAAAATCTCTACGCTCACTTCACTCGTTGGATACATTAGAAAAAAGGTTGTTTGTGTTCACACTGGAACTCTTTACTTTCCTTGTGGAAATGAATAAAGAGGCGGTGGAATGAAATGAAGAAGCCCTGCACACGGAATTTACTATCCAGCCTCCTTTCTCTCACTCTCTTTCTCTCTTTCTCTCCATTGAAATGTGTACGGAGTAAACTGAGAAGCGGCTTTCACTATAGCAAATGTATTTATACTGTAGGAAAAGCACAAGGAAAAAGAAAAAGGAGAGAATTTCAGTGTGTCAGAGAGTTTCAGCTCATTCTCTCTTTCAGCCTCAGTCGAGTTTCAGTGGAGACACTTGGGACTTTTTATAAATGAGCAAGTTGGAGTTGTTGAAGCTGGAGCTGGAGCTGGAGCTGGAATTGGAATTGGAAGGCGTAGTCAAGTTCAAGTTTGAGCAGTCTCGAATGTTAGAGTGCCTTGTATTTATATTCTGTACATGGACAGCCATGGGTACACAGTTTTTGGGTTTGAGTTTTCCCCATGTAGGCTGAAGATTGGAGAGACTGAAGCTTTTTGAAGAAATACGATCTTCTCTCTTTCTCTTTCTTCAAATGTTTGCTAAATGGATTAAACGTCAAATGACTCACTAATTAAATAAAGAAATTAAGCCTATAGGAAAAGGAGAAGAGGCGAACATTTTACGTTGTGTTCCAACTCCGACCCTTCACGACCGCCACACACCAAAAACTCCCAAATACGGAACAGTTTACAGTACACTTTTTTCCTCTCGTTTCTCATTCCTCATTCCTCATTTCAGTTATTTCTCACAAAGTCTGTTTGTACAATCACATTCGGAAAATCTGTTGTGTTTAAATGCGGGAGCTTTCCCTTCTTTTTCTTCTTCTTCTTCTGGTTTCTCTCTTTTGATTTATCTTCAGTGTGGATTGTGGATGACTCAAATCGTTCTCCCTTTCAATTGTAAATGTGGACATTTAGTACAGATTCAGTTAACAATGGTCCAGAAATTGTGTTAATAGTCCCCAGATCCCTCAGATCCTCCTTGTGTTTTCCTTAATCTAATATGAACTGACGGTTTGTCCATCCCCAAACAACAAACAAATGTCGAATTCGAATGTACGATACCTACATATCGTAAAACTAACAATAAGGGCTTTTATATTCGTATATATATGTGAATCGTCCAATTTACTGGGAGTGAGCAATATTTTGTCCTGGTGATTTCAGGATTTCTCTCTCTTTGCTGCGATAAAGCTCGAGTGCTCTCTATAAGAATTATAGGAATTACGGTTTCTCTGCTGTGAATTGTCGTATGTGTATCGTATCGTATGGTGGATATGAGGGGCAGGAGAAGATGGGAGATAAATTGAGATGTTCGTCCTATTTGTACTTGTCCATTTCCCTATTTGCTGTCGATTACTAAGTAAGTCCATGTTGACATGTAAGCACACATACAGATACATGGGAAATCTATGACTAATCGTCAGAGTAAAAGGAAAGGCAAGAGTACTACGAAGAAAAGAGGAAGAGCCTTGTCATGTGATGTGATGGAATGGAATGGGATGAAAATGGAAATGAAATACAGAGAGAGAGAGAGAGAGAGAAAGAAAGAAAGAAAGAAAGAAAGATAAAAAAATCAGATTGAGAGAGAGAGAGAGAAAGAGAGAGAAAGAGAGAGAGAGAGAGAGAAAATGCGAGGGGGATCTTTTTGGTGGAGGGCAGAGGGTGATGATAAAATCAAATCAATTTGTGAGGGAAGCAAGCGAGACTGTTCTGACGATGAGTTCTGAGGTTGACGTGACATTTGCAATGTCAATGGAATTGGGATTCAACAAAGGCAAGTGCAAGAAAACGGAAATCCAAATACACACACACACAGACATAGAGAGAGAGATGAATCCTGATCTACAGATAAATCTAGATCCATTGCTAGTCGGTAGTCAGGCGATGTGTGTGTGTGAGAGAGAGAGAGAGAGAGAGAGAGAGGGAGAGAGAGGGATGAGTCTTCAGATATGTGCTGGAGCAGAGTCTCATTCGGATTGTTGACAAGGATATTTTATTATTAAAGACGGTGATGACATTACGAATACGAATGCTTCATCTTCAAGTCTCCTCCATAAAGTCTTACACATGGAATATCTGTGTGTGTGTGTGTGTGTGTGTGTGTGTACAAGCGTGACTGGTGGGGAAATATTAGTTCGTGCTAATACAAATCCCAGAATCACTCGCTACTTATAATACTACGATACTTGGAGAAAATATACAGTCATGAGTGTCATGACTATGGTATTTTTTAGTTCTGGTTGTTGTCACTGTCACTATGTTTTGGAACTTTTGGAAGGGAAAAGAATATTTCAGTATATAAAGATATTGAAATATTGTAGATTGAAATGTGGAAACTTGAAGCCCGATTGGGACGTTCAATTTCAATGTCATATTTCATAAAAAAAAAAAAAGTATTATGATTACAGATATGAATTAAAGATATTTCAAAGAGAGAGGGGAGGATTTTTTTTTAAATTAGTTTTTTTTTGTATTCTCGTAAGCTATGGAAAAGTAGAAGGAGAAGAAAAAAGAGAAAGAGTAGAAGGAAAAGAAAGTAAGGGACTTTAAATTTGGGGAAGGAAAACTCATATGGAATTTTTCCTTGTTCACTATGGAAAAAAAGAAGGGGAAAGTTTGTAGTTTGAGGTTTCTTTTTTCATTGGAAATTTTGAATGCGGTTATTCAGTTTTCACCACCAGTTTTTTGTGTATGTACTCCAAATGAAACTAAAAGCATCCCCAATTCCTCTCTCTCTCTCTCTCTCTTTTCTTCACATCGGTGTGGTTGGGATTGGGAGTAGTTTGGAATCGATTAGCCTAACTGTGTGCTCGGCAGATAAAAAAAACTGGGGACTGTAATAGAGTGTTTGTCATAATTTATGAAGGCAGAGAGCCGGAAGGTATTCAAGTACACTACTCCTTTACTTTACATATGTTCTCCTCCTCTTTGTCAAATACTCCTACTGCACAACTTCCTATAGACTTGAGTGTTCTGCTGGCTCTAGTTATTGAGCGCAAACGTCAACGTAAACGTAATTTACTTTACTTTATTGAGATGAAATCAGAGGAAAATTTGAATGAGTTTCCTCCTGTTCACCATTTATGCGATGTGTTGGTGGAATGCTCGTGTTATTGACGCTTGACTTTCTCTCTCTCACAGGTTATATGTAAGTTTTCACTTAATGGGGAGAGAGAAAATTAGAGGGACAAACTGATTTTCTCTTTTCATTCTCTCTTTTGCATTTGTACACACTCGCAATTGAGCAAGAAAAAGAAAAGGAAAAGGAAAAATAAACAGAATATAGAATATGAAAAGAGAAAATCCGTTTGTCTCTCTATTTTCTCTTTTTTCTCCTCTCCCCACTGAGAGAGAAAAGGAGAGGAAAAAATGAATGTTGAAGGCGGGGAAAGGAAAGTGGACTGCTACTGTGTTTCAAATGAGAAAGGAGATGAGGGAAATAACTCGAGATGATTTCAACATCCTGGATCCTCCATGTTTCGTTCAGGTTCACAATCACCGTCATTTTCGTCGTCGTCGTCGTCGTTGTCATTGTCGTCGTAGTCAGACTCTGAGTGTGACTGTGAAGTACCATACAGACGCCTTTTATCCACATCCACCTCACTCGTACAACAACTGAGCCTTAATACAAACATTCAGGATCCCCAATTCCGTCAAGAATCCTGAATTCAGACTCAAGAAAAAAATACTGTAAAAAGAGGTTTTTCTTCTTCTTTTGTATAGTTTGTGCAGAATTTCGTTGAGGTGAAGAGTTTGCTCTGTATCTTGCTTGAAAAGGAACGATGGTGTGACGACAGTGTAGCAAATACTTGTATCTGTATCCATAGCAATATTATAGGAATGGAAGGACACAGCTTGATATTTTTGCATTTGTGATAACATTTCGAGGAAATAAATTTTTTTTCCTTTTTTTCTTCTTCTTCTTCTTCTACTTTATCTTCATCGTTTCTATCTTTCTCTGCTCACTCCAGCAAAGAGCATTCATTTTCTTTCATTGCCACATCACATTTTCTTTCCCTCTCTCTCTCTGTGTTTTCCCTCTCTTTGCTTCACGCAAGAAAATCTTGAAGACAATCCTCCAGATTCTGTACCGTTTCTTTTCAGTGTGTGTGTGTGTGGGTATCCAAATGACTCAAGATAGAGAAATAAAAAAGGCCTCGGTCTTTACATACTTTTTTACGGAAATGGAAATCACATTCATTTCTCAAGTTCTAAAGAGTGAGAATAAGACCACTCGTCGCATTTTTTGTCCCAAGCATTTTATCTCATTTCCAGAGTGTCTCACACACAAAAAATCTTGTGGTTTACTCTGTTTTAGGGGTTTTGTAACCATAGGTTTTGTTTTTATTCCTCCCGTGTTTTTCCAGGAAATGTCGAAATTCCGAAATTCAAACGATTTTTTGTTTTTGTTCACAGAAATGTGAGAAATTCTTTTTTGTATTCGTTTATGGTGAGATTTTGTAGTGTATATAATATAAGATATTAAATAATATGACAGAGATCGACAGAACGCGTTGGGATTCCAAAGAGGAGATAATTTACATTGTAAATTGTAAAAAATAGTAAATTGAGAGGAGTCGCGAGTCGTCTCTTGTCTAAACATTTATGGCTGGAGAGAGGAAATGCTCGGGATTTGATGGTTGATGGGACTCACTCGTCTCTCCAACTTCTGTGTAGTATACACTCTTGTTTGCATCTCATGGGATAATTCGTGATGGTTCTGGCATGTGACGTTTTTTATTTTTATTTTTATGCTTGGAACATATAGGAAGGAGTAGGAGAGATATATTGGGAAATATATTACCCCAATTAAATTTCCATTGACATTTCCATGGTGTGGTGTGGTGTGGTGTGAGGAGGGAAGGTGTAGAATTTTTAAGATATTTTCGGAACTTTGGAGAAGAAGATTCAAGTTCAAGACTGAGTCTTTAGTCTCGACTCGAGAGATGAGATGAGATGAGACCCAGCAGGCCTTGAGTCTCCGTTTTTGTATAGTTATATCTAAAAATCTAAATGTACAGTAACAGTAACAGTATCTGTAGATCCAGATATTTGTAGTATAGAGCAGAGGAGACTGTGTCATCATGAATCTTGGCGTTGGAGTTAGCTTTGGAGCTTGGAGCTTGGAGTTTGGGAGAAGGAGACCATTAGCAAGAAAAGGTAGGAGATTCTCTCCCTAGTAAATCCACAAGGATTTATACTCAAGATTCATTTATGGGATGTGTACAGTCAAGTGTCTGCTCCTCAAGTGTACACACATATAAATACATGGATTATCCCTCGCATATTGCCTCCACTCCACTCCACTCCACATACACACACACAACCACGAAAATACATGAAAATACACGAAAATACAGACATTAAAGTATACAAGTAAAAGAACCTGGGAAATTTGGGATTCTGGATATTGCAACAACACATTTACATTTGGCATTCAGCTATTACAATTTTACCTTCTTCTTCCAGAGTTGATGTTGTATCTTGGTAAATAGAGAGAGAGAGAGAGAAAACCATTTAGTTGTGTAGTTTACCACACCACAAAATACACAGACGGGGTCGTTACCGAGTTAAGAAGCCTGAAAACTCAAATGCTAAATGCATTTTTCCAACCATGTTTTTGACGGGGTTTCCGTCTTCACTTAAACGACTCTTGAGTTGAGTTTTCTCTCTCTCTTCTCTCTCTCTCTTTTCTCTCCCTTCTCTCTTCTCTCTCTCTATACTGATATACGAGCACTTATTACGTACTCCCACCCGGTCTACTGTCTATAGATGAAGGGATTGTTAAAAGTGTCCGCCACGTACAGATCCAGATACAGGGAAGATAGAGCCAGCACCAGAAATCGTACAGATCCACACGGAGAGAGAAGTATAGGAAAAGAAAATGTGCGTGAGTTCAAAAAAAAAATGCTAAGTAAAATGCTAACTACCAAGTAAGTTCAAGTAAGTTGGTGGATGGTAAACTTCCCCTTCTCACTTCACATCACATGTTGGATGTATAAAGATGCATAAATCAGAATGAAAAGAGAGAGGGAGAGAGAGAGCACTTAGTCAAAGCAACAAACCCACTATAGGAAAAAGTCCCTAGAAAAATACTTTTTTTTGAGTATTTCAATTGAAATGGGAAATGTGAAATGTGAAATGGGGCTTTTCTCTTTTCCCCCCTTCTGTCCCAATAGAAATACATATATGTATAGGAAAACATACGATATCTGTAAGAAAAAGTCGTAACAATTTCTCCATTCAATCAGAGAACCCGGATTTTTTTTTTTACATTACCCGCATTTTATAGTCACATTTTAAATATCTGCGCTAGTAAAAACTGTGTGTGTAGGAGTTTGTTTAAGAAGAAACAAATGAGCCGACTGTACATTCCTGAAATGAAGATGAGGAAAAAACTAAATAGAAAACTAAGGACTAAAGACAGGAAGAGATAGCTGGATTTCCATGTGACTGGGAAATATGTGAAGAGAATAGAAAAATTAAAAGTTGTGTTGTCTGAGAGGGAGATAAAAGTGTAAAAGTGTAAAAGAAGTAAAAGTGTTCAAATCGTCTGTTTCATCTACCAGGGCGGCTGTTCCTGTGGCTTCTTCTTCATTCACTGTGTTTTGTCGACTGTCGTAGTGTTTAGTTTTCTCTCTCTGTGTGTGTACTGTAAATGTTTTAAATGATGTTTCCAAAGTGGATAAATGAGAAGCGACTTTTCCCTATTGGTCCTCTCTCTCTCTCTCTCTCGTGAGTTAAACAAGTAAAAAATTGTTTGTAAATTTATCATGGACTGATTCCAAGGCAAACGACGGCACGCTTTCTCGAGCTTACATCATTTTTCAATAGTGTCTCCCTGTGTTTTGTGTGTGTGTATGTGAGAGAGTGAAAAAAAATAAGAAGACGGCGACTAATGCGGTAAGAGATTGTGATTCCACATGAAGGAAAAGAAGAGGGAGGCGACGGAGTAAGGAACTGTGGGTTTTCCCCACAGTTACTTTTCCATTTGTGTACTCACAGTCAGAGTTTGTTTGGTTAGGTTTATATTTACTTTAAAGCAAGTTCCCGACGTTCCGACAATATGATACGATAACAGAGCTTGTACGCGTACGAACACACAAAACAAAACAGTCGTCACATATCTGTACATAAAACAGTAGTGTGTACGTATTTGTGTACACTGACGAGGAGACTCATTGCCTTTAAAATATTCAAACTTTCATTATTTCTCTCTGTATGTGCTCTCGACCGGGCTATATAAATGATTATTTCAGGAATTATTTACTCCAAAATGGCTTCAAATTGTAATTGTAATTGAAATTGAAATTGCAATTGTCTCGATAGGAAATCCATTCCCGATCAAATTCAGTAAATACTAAATACAAAATTGTGATGGACAAAACTGTAACGAGATTTTGAGATTTGGTGTGGGAAATTATCGTACATAAGAGTTGAGATTTTATATTGAGAATTTATGATGGTTTTGTTTTTGTTTTTATGACATTGACGACACTTAATATGGCCATTTTATTTATGTATGTTTTTCTTTTACTTGTTTTATATACAGCAATTGATGGGCGCTGGTCTTCATGGTCCGCATTTTCCAGTTGCGGTCCGGACTGTAAATACCATAAAAGGCGAACATGTAATAATCCACCACCGTCCAATGGCGGCCGCTCTTGCATCGGCAAGGACACGATGACAACAAATTGTACCGGCGGTCTATGCAAAGGTAAACGTTTCTTCTTTCACAAACGTTCCTCACAATCATGAACAACACACATAAAAAAAATTACATCACAACTTGTCGTGAACTCATCTTTTCCTTCTTGTCTCTGTCTTTTGGTTTGGATTTTGGGTTTTTGGTGGTTTTTTGGTCTTTGTCGTAAATCCTCAAGTTTATTTATTTATTTTATGTCATTGTTTTTTATTCTTGTTGTTGTTTCTCAATCCTCTATTTTCTCTTCTCCCCCGTTGAGAAGGGAGTTTTTATGAATGGACACAACAAAGCAACTAGCAAGACAAGATTTTATATGAGTATAATGACACCACTAAAAAATGCATGGCGCATCCTCTCATTAAAATGTCTTTTACGCTTCTTAATTCTTAATACTTGGAATTAATGTCCTTGCATTAACGTAGTCAATCTTTTACGTCCCAACTCCCAACTCTCGGGATCCATTTCATTATCTCTCTGTAGAAAAATTACGTGTATCTTGGTGTGATTATTGAACCGGTTCCTTCTCTTGCTGTTTATCCATCAAAAATCAAAGGTGAGAATGAGGAGGAAAAACGAAAAAGTCAAAGAAAAGTCCATATGTATACATTTTTCAGGAGTCTTAAGGAGACCACGTACAATTTAGAATTTATAGTAATCAAGAATTTCAACACATACAATTATAAGTGTCTACCAGTTGAACGTTTCAACAGAGTTTGGTTTTGGTGGAAAAAATCAAATTCTCCGTGTTGTTTGTTGGATCTTTTTGAATAGTACAGAAAAACGTGGATTTCACAGCCTCTGTGAAATTGGGAGGGGATAATGCACCCATTTATAATATAGTAGGAAAGTAATGATCCTCACACATTATTATTATTCTGATCCCATGCATACTAATGCCAGAGCTACTCCCTCCTTTCCTTTCCTTTCCTTTCGTTTGTTCAACTTAACAAATTCAATTTTGTCTCGTAAAATTAACGAAGATCTCGCCTCTTTTCTACACTTTAAATGTAGAATGAATAAATTCGGTTGGGATTCCTTCGGATTTCGTATATTTCGTATCGGTATTTTTCTAATGAAAAATATCTTGTTGTTGGTTGTAGGCACAATTTATTTAAAATTGAACGTTGAAAAAATTGGCTCTGAGTTTTGGACGGCTGTGTGTAGATTTTATATTGGAGATTGTTGATTGTGTGTGAATAGCGGATGGCGAATACAAGAGGGAACGGAAATGTTTAAGGGAGAGGGAAAAGGGAGAGCTGGAGCTGGAGATGGAGATGGGGAATCCAATGAGGAGGATGACAAGTGGATTTGTATGGAGATGGAGGGAGATTAGGAGATGGTGAGATAGGATTTTAAATGCCTCCATCCTTGTTTGACTAAACCTGGTTAGACTTTGAGGGTTTTTATTGGCTTTCTTCGACATGGATAAATTGGATTAGGAGTGAGCGTAATTAAAAATTGAGAACTAATGACTCACATGAGGGTTCATCTCGTGTTTCCTCTCTTTCGTGTCTCTCCGTCTCTCTCTCCACATTCTCCTAATTCTCTACCCTCCTGACTCCTGTCAAGGAAATACTGTAGGTAGTAGGTAGCGAATCCTGATAATGAGACTACGACTCCTCCAACTTACCATACATACAGATACTTAGAATGTAACATCGGCTTCGGCATTGCTACCGGTACCGGGATCTCTGGAGGAAGAATTTTTTTTTTTGGATTTGTATTTGTACAGTGATGAACTGAGTCATGCATTAAATTTATACAAGAACAAGAACAAGAACAAGAAAGCTCCAACTCTACATCTACAGATAGAGCAAGACAAAGACAAAGACGAAGATGAAGATGAACTACAGGAACTTGCAAGACCTTCTTGTTGTCTGAAGCACGTGCTTCTTCTTCTTCTTCTTCTTCTTGTTTGTCATCTTCTCTGCTCATTTTCGAATACAAACTGGATCCCTTTCTAGTTCTCCTCTCAACTGTGTACTTTCCATTCCATTACACTTCCTCTTCTTCCTCCTCCGATGCAATAGAGGAATATCTGTACGAGTGTTCCCAAAAGCACTTTAATTACTCTCCCCACTAATTCCCTCCACAACGACTACAGAAAGGACCATGTATATTACATGTGCATACTCAATACACACTATACGATATGCAGGGTATTTGTAGTTTGTATCTGTAGATTGTAGATTTCTATTGGTGTTGGACTCACTCGAGGAATTTCACTTTCTTCATGGGATTACGGATTATCAAATGGATAGAGAGAAGAGCGTGCAGACATGAGGCATTGAATTAAATGCATTGGCCACTACCATTTTCAATAGTACTGTGTAGTTTCTTATCTAAAGAGAGAGCGAGAGAGGTAGAGAGAGAGTGAGACGGTGAAGATGGAGTGAATCGAGTAGATATAGTGTGTGTGTAGAGATAAGATGATCTGAGGGTGTCTTGAACGAGTATTGGTGCTCGTATCGTATCGTACACTGCAGCAGAAACAAAGTGTGTGGAGGAGTGAGGAAGCTGAGAAATAATGTGCAATGTAATGCAACCACTTTGCGTTTTATTCAATGGCAGAGGGAAAAGAGAATAATTTTAGCGAATCGGGTGGTTTGCCTTGATGTAAGACAAATAGGCTCCTCTCTTTTACCCATCGTGTCTACTGTCTAGTGTCGTCCATGTTTCTGTTTACTCACTTTGTTTATATGATGATCCCCAAGCATACAGATATAACTCTCTCAGTCTACATATATATATAGTCAAGTTTAACAGAGATCAGAGAAGATGCATTTTATTTTGCTGCCGATCCTGTTCTGTGTCTTGGTCTTATTCTTATCTGGATATCGTTAGATGTGGATGTAGTCGTAACATTGACATTGTCTGGGATTGTAGTGCGTAACTGCGTATGCAATACCATATCTGTGTCTGTATCTGTATCTGGATGGATGGTGAACAAAGGCGTGAGGATGTTTCATTTCCACTTGATGGATCTCACCAAAGTGTTAAAATTCATGAAGTTCAACGGACACAGTTTCCCTCTTTCCTTTTCTTTCTCTCTGTTTCTCTCTCTTTTCAAGCCGGCCTCTTTGCTTTCCTTTTTTTCTTCTATAGTCCTATAGCCAAAGTGTCTAGTGATATGAGTTGAATGGATACGAGATGATACAATATTTATTTAAGAATCTCGTGCTCGTGTCTACAGACTACAAAAACCTCCTTCTCGTGTTGGTAGTTGGTTTTTGGTAGAGATGGTATAGAATAGATAGATACAATTTTTAAAGTCTTTGGTCTTGAGTATCTTCAACTCCAAGACCAAATACCCGTCGAGTATTGATATTGATGTAAAAAAGGGGGACAGACCTTTACACTCAACGTTGCTCTTTTGATATCGTACTTTCCATTTCGCTCTCTTTTTTTCGTTTTCCTCTCTCTCTCTCTCTCTTTTTCTCAGTTCGCCTCCTTTAGAAGAGCTGCTGGAGTGGAAGGTTGGTGAGAGAACGGGAAGAGTTTCTCTCTGAATTACAAACACACTTTGTAAAAGATGGTGAACAAATTGGGTGATTGTATATCGTTATTACACATGATCGACTCGACTCTTCTCTCTCTCTCTTTCTCTTTCTACATCCCTTCTCCCCCTTCTCTTCTCTTCCACTTCTACTTTCATGTAAACACAAGCAATGTCTCTTTTGTCTACACGATTCTCCAGTTTCCCTTTCCCACTTTTGAAATCACACAAGTCTTCTTCTCCTTCTTCTTCGTCATCTTCTTCCTTTCCCTCCAGCTCATACGCTTAACACGTTGTATAAGCAACTCATAGGGTACATTGATCATAATTTGCAAAGAAAGCCAATAGAACTACATATTGTAGAACCAAGAGAGGAAAGTGAAAATGTCTCAATGTCTCAATGGAGTCCTCTTTATTGTTGTATTTTCTCACCATTTCCGTCCTGATTCTGTGGACGAGTCTCCACTGAGGAGCTGTCTTCATTTTCCTCACAGAAATTTGTATTCATTGTCTTGGGCCTTTAGGATTTCCCTTTTTCCTCCCATTGTTCTTCAACTTGGACCACAACAACAACAACAAAAACAACAACAATATCTGTAATTTCGCATGAAGATGGAGCACATGGGGGTTTTATCGTGGATTCACAAGATTCCTCCTCCGATTACATTGTACAAATACTCCCGTGTTTTCTCTCTTTGTCAATTTTTTTTACTGCCACCACGTTCCACCCCGAGTCTCTCGTCTCATCTCCCTTGCTATAGATATTTCACACACTTTCTCTTCTGTCTGTCTGTCTGTCTTCCCATCTTGCCATCTTCCTTCCGGGAACTCGAGTCTCTGTGTTCTGTTCTCTGGGAGTTGCCAATGTCCCGTGTAAACATATCTGTAAATACGCAATATACGATACACAAAAAACACACTTGTTTTGTTTCTCTTGTTCTTGTTCTTGTTGTTTTTGGTGTGTGTCATTGTTTTGTCTTTACTCTTCCTGGTGCTCATGCCCTCGTTGTCGTCCTCGTCCTTGTTTTTGTCCTGGGATTCCTCAACATTCATTGTTTTCACCGAGTTTTCACTCAGGCGGCGAAAGTAACGGGCTCAGATTCTCCAAAGTATACGACAAATGCACAGACAAAAATAGACATTTGGTTGGGATATTGGGATATTGTTCCGGGTTGGAATTGTTTTATTGTATGTGCATTTCCACTTTCAAGGTGAGGGTCTCTGTATCTGTAGTGCGTGTGCATGTGTGGATGGGTGGGCATAAATATATTAGAGCTACAACCTACAACAGAGAACAGAGAACTCCGAACTCAGGGTAGAGTTATGTGTGGTGTGGAGGATTGAAAAAAGAAGGAGGGAAAAAGGAGAGAGAGAGAGAGAAAAGAAAAGATAGATTAGGATTTGGAACCTTCAGTGTTTTTTTCCAATTTCACCATGAAGGCATGAACCAATTCCCATTTATTTTCTCTCTCTCTCTCTCTCTCTCTTTCTTTCTCCTTTTCTATTTCTATTTCTATGGTTCTCCGCCTTTGGGTTTGAGTTGAATTCAGATGTTTTTTTCTTCTTTTCTGTACAGTATATAAAAAAACTCTCTCTCTCTCTCTCTCTCTCACTTTCTCTCTTGCTTCTTCATCTTACTTAGGTCCATGTCTATGTCTATGTGACTCTCATTTTATTCTATTCTCAACGTCCTGGTCTATGATTACACTTGGATCTAACATCTTACAATCTACAATCTACACATTCGACGATCTACGGCTTTATTTATACGATATCCAGAGACGGAGAGACGGAGAGAAATGTATGTCTATATTTATCAGCATGTGATGCGAGTAACTCTCTCTCAACTTCCTTCCAACACCTGAAATCCTAAATATCACACATCACGTACTGCATGAAACTATGTACACTATTTCCCTATTCTATGTAATTCGGATGTACTCGTACAGATATATTTTTGTGACTTTATGTACCGCCTGAGTTTTCTCCCCCTCCTCCTCCGTATTTTCATTGTATTTTTCTTCAATTTTATTTATTTTTATTTGAACAGAGCTGGGGCTGGGGAACGAATTCATCTCGATGGAACCTGCAACTCATCCCAGCGATCAAGGTGAGCTCTCTTTTTCCCTTTCTCTTTCTCTTTCCCTTTAACTTTAACATTAGCTGAACTTTAGCTGTTGTAAAACTTTCTCTTCTTATGGTTCATATATTATGAATTACAATTACGCTTCCCAACCTCCTCGCCGTTCCCCCCCCCCCCCCCTCCCCATAATTTAATGGAGAATTTTCAGGAGAAATTGCAACAAGCCATAGACCTTTTTTTTGGTGGTGCGGCTCTACTCTTCCTGCTGCTTGCTGGTGTGTGTGTAAATGGCAAATGGCAAATAGCAAATGGGATATCTTTCAAAAAATAATGTACAATATGATACAGCGGAGAAGGTAACAAGGTGCTTTCGAGCTTTCGTGCTCTCGTGCTTTCGGGATACTCTGTACAAAAGACTCGTAATATAGCATAATGTGTGTGTGTGTGTGTCTGAAAATGGACCAATAATTCAAGTCGATCGACTTTTTCACATTAATGTGGTTGGAAGCGTGAAGGCATTTTTCCTCGGCGATCATTCATAACTCGAAACTTAATACTAAAACCTAAAATGTACAGATATGGGAAATATACCGTACGGATATTCAATGGAAAAGCAGACGGTGTACCGACGACCATAATGGGAAATATTGTAGCTTGTAGACGACAGAGTTATGTGTCAGTGAAGAGGACGTTTTTTTCTTCTCTTCTTTTTTTTTTTTTGGACTTGGATTGGAATTGAATTGAAATTGAAGCCAAAGTCAGAGTCAGAGAGAGAGAGAGAGAAAGAGAGAGCCAAAGGAACATTTTATTTCGCGATAGAGGATTCCCATCGAATTATTCGTGTCTCATATATTATGCGAACTGGTAATAGCACTGGCATGGCATGGCTTGGCATGGCAGTGGGAAAGGTATTGCTTCAACTGTATCTGGCACACAAGTTTCATATTATTATTATTATTATATGGCTTTTTCAAGATGCAGGACAAGACATGAAGAAAGAGAGAGAGAGAGAGGGAGAGAAAGAGAGTCGGCAGAAAAATTCTGTACATGTAATTTATGGACTTACGTTTACACCCATTTGGTTTCGTTTCCCCATGTTAAATGTAGAATATATAGAAAAGCCAACGAGTTTTTTTTTCGACTTGTATATTTTACCTTGGCCTCTCTCTCTCTCTGTCTCTCTCTCTCTGTCTGTCTCTCTGCCATAGTCGTTTGGGTCTGGGACTGGGAGTCAAGTCAAATTGGTTTGTAAATTGCAAAGGGTAATAAATAGCCGAGCATTTATGAGTATTCTGCCAGTTGAATTTGCATGTGTGTTTATGTGTGTACTCCTTTTTCCATCGTGGTTGCATATCCATCCTGTAATTTTGCAGTCTCATTATCTCCCCTATTTAAATTTTTTATTCGATTCTTCTTGCGTCTGGAAATAACTATTTAACTACATATTTACTCGTACATGGTATTAAAGGCCATAATTATTATTATTGAGGATTGAGACTATTCATTTAATATTCAAAAGACACCTTTGAGTTTGAAATACCCTTTTTCATATTTTATAATAGGTAATTCTGAATTTTTGGGAATGAGGGCGTGGATTTAATTTACATATTCAAGATTGTATTAAGACAGTTTTGATTGACTTGAATTATTTATAGCGGATCAACAACTGAACTGGAACTAGAACTGGGAAAAGGTGAATTGGACGCTTTCATTTGGTTTTCATAGTCTCTCTGTTTTAATTTCCATTCGAAAATGTTCACATGAAATTTTAATCAAGAGCTAAATGAATTTCCAGTTGAAGATGGCGAGAAATGTCGAGTTTTGTCCTTGTCCAATTAAAATTCAGAAGGAAAAAAACTGTTTGACTTTCATGATGATAATGCCTAAGAAATGACCATCAGATTCAAGAAAAATTAAATGGTCTTTCAAATGATCGTCAAAAAATAAACAAACAAATACTGAAATGTCTAAGAAATGTTCAATTTATCGTAGAATTTCCTACAGTTTTCATCTTCATTTTTACAATTTACAATGTACAATGTCTCTCATGTCTCTCGCCGATACTTCATCTTCATTTCCATTTTCCAACAACGGCCATTAGGATTCATTTGGGAGTTTGAACACAGACGAGACTGAGTCTCACGTACACACCATTTGGAACCAGGGTTTATATTCTAATTACAACTGTCATCATCATCGTCGGACTTTTTTACCATGGACACTCTCTCTTTCCTCTTTTTTGGTTTACACCTTCACATTTTTGAATTGAGGTTTTTTTTTTAATACTTTTCACACTTCACACTTCCAACTTTTCCTTGTAACTTCCAGAGAGAAGAAAAGAGAAGAAGAGAAAGAAAATATATAAAGAACGAGTTGTTCAATGAACCTCAAAATGAAAGAGAAAGAAAAAGAGAAGGAGAGGAAATGTGTATTTTGAGCTGATGAGATTCTCAGAAGCTATTAGCACATGAGCTTTTCATATCTGTCTCCAGTCCACATTCTATCGTATCGTACATTGTAAAGGAGGAGTATAAAAAACAGGATGGAAAAAAAGCAAATGGGAAATGCGGAAATGTGAATTTGGGCGTTAGAGGAGAGTGTGTCCAGAATTCAGTATGGGCGAGGGAAAACCTCCTCAATTTACACACTCACAATCACAATGAAGCCGCAAGCTACTGGCTTCTGGCGTCTGGTGTCTGTGTAAACAGACACCAGATACATACATACATTTCTGCATGCATTCTCCTTCCAATGACGACAACCGGCAACCCACAATGGGCATTCGCAATAGCAGTGGCAGTGGCAGTGACATCATATCATCATCGTTTCATTGTCATTGCAGTTATCGTTATCGCGTTCGTCGCCTCTTGTAATAGCAACCATCCTCCAAAAGTCCAAAAATATCTGTACATACTGCAATACGCACAAAATGCACACAGAAAAAATTGTCGACTGTCGCTGTGTGTGTGTGTCTCGACAGTTGGTGGTGTGTGTGTGTGACGACGAGAGCAAGTTTCTTGTGGGCTCTTGCTGTGAAAAAGGATTCACTCAGGGAGAAAAGCTAGGGAAATGAGAAAGGACGTTGGAGTTTCCTGTGTGAGAAATTGTCATGCTGTCTCCAATGTTTTCCCCTGTCTTCCAAATGACTTGAAATTTTCCTTAAGAGCTCTTAATTATAAGCTTGTTTTCACCACTCGAGTCTCAAGTCTCGCGTCTCCAGATTGTAGACTGTAAACTGTAGACTCGTCTTTTTTTCAATGTGTCGACAAGGAAAGTTGCATGTACTGCTATGCACTATGCAGTTTATTATGTACATTTTCTCTGTTTGGACACGAAAACGGAGACGAAGAAAAAGACGAAGACATTCAACCTTGAGATGAATGAAAATTGAGAATAGAGAAAGGAAAAAATCTGAAACCCAACTTGACATGGAAAGTCCATTTAGGATTGGAAGTCCGTACATGCAAACAAGTATACACAACAAAAACAAGAATCATCCTATAGAAAATGATGATGTCACATTCAGAGGATTTTAATTTCAATCCTTCCACCAACGGATAACGGCAAATTTGAAATTTCCTTTAGTATTTCTCTTCTGTAACAATTTAAGGAAATACTCATATTCCTTACTAAAAAATAATACACCATAAATAGCTATTGTTTTCGTTCTCGTTTTGAGGGAGAAGGCGGTTGTAATCGGGATAATTATTCTGTAATTATTGCAGTCGCAAACAATTTCTGTGGGGGAATTAGCCAACATTGTTTTTGACTGTCTCCTACAATACATACACATCTTTCGGTTTTGGTTTCAGTTTCGGCTTTCTAACCAATTTTGTAGATATTTAGTGAAGTGTGACTGTATTGATTAGCTTAAGCACACGGGGACGTAATAATAATGAGCCTCTGTATGACTCACCAAAGGAGTTACCACGGAGAATGTTAGTGCAAGTGCAATTACAAGTAGCAGTAGAAGTGGCAGGTTAAATTGTAAATGGCAAGACATTGACTCTCTCTCTCTCTCTCTTCCTCTTTCTTTCTCTCCACAAAGCTCGAGTTGATTTCTGTTGGTTTGGTAACCTGGTCCGCTCTCCACTTTCGAGCCGAGCTCGGGGGAACTTCCTCACTTTGTGTACACACGCAAATAGTACACACGGTACTCACTACAGACTACAGACTACACATTACAAGTAAGATAATACACACTACCCATGATAGATATTACTTTGTAGCCTCTGGGCAAAAATGAAAGGGGTAAAAGTTGGTTCCTGGTTTTGTCTCACAATCAGTTTCACTTTCAGTTCCAACCTCTCTCTCTCTCTCTCTCTTCTCCATACCACATACACAATGGCGAAGGGCTTTGGCAATGGAAAGTCAATAGTTTTGCAATACGCCCCGATTTGAGTGCATAATACTCGTGGATGCACATTGAGTACCTACAATTGGTCATAGGTATTCATAACAGGCTCACTCTCGCTCTCTTTTTCTCTCTCATTTCAATTCCATTCTATTGTATTGTATTGTATATGGGGAACTTGAACTTCACCCAACCTTTTTTATACCTTTGTCTTTTGCTTTCACCTCAACCATTGTTCAGTATAGTGAGGGTCGTAAAAGAACCAGCTTTTCATTGGTCTCTGTCTCTCGTAACGAGAAAGAGAAAGAGAAATAGAAATTACTCTCGTAAATGCATGTTCCTGTACATACAATACAATACAAAATACAATGTGCAGTGTGAAAGGGTTCTTTCACTTTTCACTCTTTACCATTGATACAACAGTGCTGTTGTGTGGACGACAGGAATGGTCGACAGTGAAAAGTGTGGAGTCTCCTTGTAGACTTGCAGAATTGGAGATTAGAGAAAGGAGGAGATTTCACTGGATATTCTATGATTTTGAATAATGTATGAGTGGGTAGTCAGCAGTCAGTAGTGGAGAGAGTGAGAGAGAGAGAGAGAGAAATAGCATGAAGGGGCCTCTCGTGTACACAGATATGTACATATGATATGGCTCACATTAGCAAAAGTAAAAGAGATTGCACGTTGTTTTGTATATGACGGGTCTGTCATTACTCGAGTACTCATTCTCATTCTCATTTCATTTCATATTGTGGTTCCCCTCTCCAGCGTCTCTCTCTCTCTCTCTCTCCCTTTCTCTCCATAAATACTAAATACGCTGGGGTTAGGATTTCATAATATATTTCCCTTCACCAGCCACCACTCACTTGGACAACAAATAACACAGAATATATACGATATAGTACAAGCAAAGAGAGGAAACTCATGAAATATCCACTGTACCTCATTTCAACGTGCTTTTAGTCGAGTATAGTCGAGAATATTTTATGAAACTGAGAATAATTGTGCAGTTTCCATGACAAGTTTATTCATGTACTTAAAGATAAGCCAGGAAAGTTATAGTGATATTTATATTGATCGAATTGTCAATTTTAGAGGGAGAAAGAGCCTGGAATTGTTTTTAAAATGTCCTGATGAAATTTGGAACTGAAGGATTTGCCACCGATTAATATCGTGGTCCTAATATTCTGTACTTTTTATTGTATCGTTTCTTGCACTTATCGAGAAAGAGAGAGAGAAATGGAAGTAGGAATGGGAGATATATGAAATATTATAAAGTTGTGGAGATAAAAGATAAATATGCTCTCAAGTTGCTCCTATGTTGATCTGAAAGCTCAAGCTCAAGCTACAAAGTCGAAGTTGCTGAGTTGACTTTGGACGCTCGATGGAGATTGTGAATGGGGAAAGGAAACTCAATCTGATTTTCATCCTTTTCAACCCAACTCCCAACCAGACCAGACCACAATGGAGAAAGGCAAGATGAGATATTGGTTTTGGGTTTTGGTTTCGAAATTTCACAATGATCCTCTCTCTCTCTCTCTCTCTCTCTCTCTCTCTCTCTCTCGCTCTCTTTCTCTCTCCTAGCTCCTCGCGTCGTTTCGTCAATAATTGGAGGGCAGGCCAAGATATTGCTCTTGTGCAACTCCGTCATGTTGTATTCCTTTTTTCATCTTCTTGGCATAAAGAAAAGGATAGAACGTGATGAAAAGATGAAAAATCGAGGCGATATTCTGTCCATATTCGATTTGAACCCCCAAACCATTGAAATACAGTCTGAGATTACGTCAACAAAGCATTTTATTTTATTTTGCGCACGATCGGGAATCTAAATTACTGAAATAAATTGAAATCACGATGTCCGATAAATAAAATGGAAACTCATATCTTGAATCCTGATTATATTGACTTTAAATGAAGATATGGAGACATTTTCTTGCCAATCTGCCTGGTTTTGAGGGAATGTGATAACGAATTGACAAAGAAAAGAAAGTTTTGACAGAAAGAGAACTTTTTTTTGGGGCTTGGGTTTGATGATGATGTAGACAAATGTCCACATCAAATTTCGCAAACGGAGGTCATAAGGTATTGAATCCATTGCAAAAATGAAAGTTGACATTTGTTTGTGTACGTCTTGAATAGATGAAATAGATCCATTTCCTTAATATTTTTTTTTGCATTCGTGTCCGTCCACACTCTGAACAAAATGAGGCTTCTTCTTTCAATAGCTATGTACCTATGTACTTTGGGTTCAGCTTCAGACGCGTCCATTTCCTTCCCTTTTGTCCTTTGGCAGTCAAAGAATGAGAGAGTACGAGTTGAAACTCTAATACCTAATACTAATAACGGTAAGAGGTACATATATAGAGAAACTATTCTGGGATTTTGTCTATAGAGTTGAGACTGTTTAGACTTTAGACTACTTTAGAGTGTAGCGTGGGAAGGAATTCAGAATTCTTCATGGATCCTCATAGTCCATACTGAGTAGCCTTTGGGTATATGGAATAAGCATATCAGTACAAAAGTGGACTTTGAATTCTAAATCGAATTCGAATAGGAGAGAGAGCGAACGTCGACTGGTCACGAGTACAAGTGGAGTTGACTTTTATATGGGCAAATTTCCCTCTCTCTCTCTCTCAATCTGACTCTGTTTCAGCTCAATTTCAGTGTCCAGCTGGATATTGATATTACGATTTTGCTCTGATCGTGAGTTTGATGCCCTACATTCCCATTTTTCATTCTACATACAGATTACAGATATCTCTACAAGCCCACCACACAGACTCCATGTCTATGTCCATTTCATTTCATTGTATTGTACACAGCCCTAAAGTAAAATCCTCGTTGTCGTTCTCTCTCCTTCTCGTTATTTTCTAACTCGCTCAGGAAGAGTTGAAATCCAAATCGTAATCGTAGCCAAATTGTCCTTTTCAATTTCCTCACATTCACATTCACATTACTATCAGGCTAATGATAGTGAGCAAAAAGGCGGACGATATATTACATTAACTCGTGCACACATATCCCTTGTACATGCACATATACAGATATTCTACTCAACGGACGACCACTCGCTCGCATTCGCATTCGCATTCTCCTTCTCATTCCAGTTCCAGTTCCAGTTCCAGTTCCAACTCAAAATTGCATGTTCGCATTTCCTATTTCCTATTCCCTATCAAATATCAGTATTACGCTCGTATGTATGGATGGAGTATATGGAGAAAGTAATGAACGGTCGAATGACTCGCGAAGACACACACTGAGAAAAAAGTGGAATGCTGGAATACTGGAGGAGTTTCTCTCTTTCTATCGTCAGTTCTCCCTATGCTTTTCCCATTTTGTCTACAGATGTTTTGGCACCATGTGAATTACTGGACTGGAATGGTCCAAGTTGCAAGTTGTGTGTGTACGTGTTCATCTCGTGCTCCATTTCCTCCTCGGACGAACAAGATATAGCTCCTGATATTATATTAGTACACGAGCTCCGACGACTCTGGCCAAGAACTGACATTGAGAGACAGAGAGAGAGAGAAAAAGAGAGTGAGAGAGTTGAATCAACTCGGAACATGCCTTTGCCTTCGCCCGTGCAAAAACGGGCTGGAATACGGACTATGAATCAGAGATTGGTTATCAGCACACTTTTCTCAAACAAAAGTCTGTTCTTTCCCCCATTTCTATCGTATTTATTTTATTTTCTATCTGTACTTCCAACCTAAATTCGTAAATTTCGTCTCTACACGCTCAAGTTTTTTCTCTAAATTCGCATTCTAATAGTTTCAACTCTGTTTTTTTTTTTACTTTGGCTTGACTCCATCACACGCCAAATCTTGTAAATTGTAGTAAATCCGACTGTACTTTACTTCAAGGAAACCAAAAGAGTCATGAGAGAAAAGTCAAAGTAGTGAAGGCCAATAAGGAAACAGTTTTGGAAATTAGAAAGAGTTTGGTGAAGTTGGATTTGCGACTAATCCAGAACACGGGAGATGCTCACTGTATAGTGTGTACACACGAGTGGTCGTGATTTCTCCATATGCTCTTTGTTTTGTTGTTTTTCGTTGTTGTTGTTGTTGTATGGACGGTGAGGATTGGTGGAACAGGGACGGAGGGCAAAAGAAGCTGGTGGATGAGATTCATTCAGAGCTCTCGCAGTTCATAATATTATTATTGCCCATCTGAGCTGAGGAGGAGAGAGAATGGAGATAGAAGAGAATAAGAAGGAAAAGGAGATGACAGATACTGGTGAGTTATGACATATGCTGGGATGGATTCAATTTATTTTATGGGATCCATCATAGCATAGCCGAGAAGTATTTAGAAGTAGAAGGAGAAGTTGAAAGAGAAAGAGAAAGAGGAGAAGGAAATCACGGAGTGGACGGTGGAAAATCTTATACAGACGTTGTCGTTGTATTTATATTTATATTTGTGGGTGTGCATTGGATATTTAAGCGGGTGAGTCTCTGTATTTATTTCTATTTATATTTGGGACCATTCAAGTTCAGAGTTTGAGTATGCAGTTATGTTATGTTATACTGAGACTGAGACCCAACTAAATGAAATAAATCTTTGTCCCCTTGGTTTCAGAATGAGAATGAGAATGAGAATGAGTATGAAAATGAAAGTGATGAAAGTATGCGTGAAAGGAGAAGGCGAGAAGGAGGCTGAGAGTCATTCAATTCAATTCAGAATCTCATGTAATGTGTAGTATGTGCAAGTGCAATTTGCACAGACAACTGCCCACTCTCTCTCTCTCTCTCTCTCCCTCATAGTCCACTATAATGCAGATACGTCTGGAATGGGTCAATAAATCCACAGTCCACAATTCACAATCCAAAATCCAAAATCCGATCCCGAATCCGGGGGACCATTCTGCTGTGATTAAGTTCTCTTTCTCTTCTCATTCCTTTCCCATTTCATATTACTCGCTCTCGCTCTCTTTCTCTTTATTGCCAACTCGAGTCTCTCACCACCACCATCAAATCTTTCCATTTCTATTTCTATAGATTGAAATGACCATACGGCTCTGAGTCCAATTCGAGTTGTATTGTACTTGTACTGTACGATATTTTGGATGAGGTTACAATTAGAATGAGAACGAGAACGAGAATTCTAAATATAGTGAAAGTTGCTCAGTGGAAATTGGAAAGTGGAAATATAGATATCGTAAATGGAAACAGAACCCGAGTCAGGCGGTGACCAGAAGTAGAAGCAGCAAGGAAATATGTATATTGAAATGAAAACAAAGTCCGCAACTGCAATGTTTTGTTATGCAATGTAATCCAATCCAATCCAATAGCAACAGACTGTAGACTGTGAGCCTGTGGAATTTATAATTTACACACCCAAACAGATGATATGAAAATGTGTAAAATGAAAATGAACATGAAATGTGTGTGTTTCTTTTTGGAGTGGCAAATAGTCATGGCTTATGACGACCGACGACCGGTGACAATGGAAATATGTGCATGTGGCATTTCCCGTTTTCAATTTCAATGTCCATCTTTTCTCACCAGTCGGAATCGGAAACCATCCAATTTTTTATTCCTTTCTTCCCCCCCCCCCCCCGACCGAAGAAGTCGAGTGTGTAGAATTGTAGAATGTGGGGAAAATGAATATATTTTTGTACATTTTACATTTCCATGTAAATTATCTACACTTTTCATACTCATTCCTTCAGTTCAGTGGTCGAGTCGATGAATGACTACACTCACTACTACACACAATGTGTAGTACAAATACAAACAGAGTCCACCATGTATTTAAGTGACTTGATGAGACGATACGAGCACTCGGACATGAAATGCCGGCACAAACTCTCGGATTCCACAATTCTGCCGTCATGCAGAGTAGCTGGTGGCAAAAAAGGAGTTGACACAACAGGGGATCTTCATATCACAATGATGTGGCGACTCCCGTCACTTTGTTGACACACAAGCTCGACTAAGCTTCAAATGCCTCCAACCCTCCACCATCGCGTAGCGTAACGACAAGAGAAGAAGGAGCCACACAAGCGATTGAAAGAGAGAGAGAGAGAGAGAAAGCCCACAATTCACAATGCTTCAAAATTTCATGAAGAAGAAGTTTTTGCAACGTAAACTTGGACAGTAAAATGGAATTTCTATGTATTTACAGAGTTCGTTCGTATTCGTACAAATGTAAACTGTCTGCTATAACATTAGTGAAGAAAAAAAACTGAGCAAGTACTTTTTGATGGTCTCTCTTCATATGGAATTTATTTGCGCTTCATTTTTTCTTTTTCTATGGAGAGGAGAAAAAAAATGGGGAAGCTCGACATCGACCGTGGACATTGATGGGATGGAGAAGACGTCGTTAGTTCGCTCTCTCTTGCTCTCTCTCTCTCTCTCTCTCTGGTTTCTATAGATTTTTTTATGTTGGGAAAGTTGAATAGGTTGACATTCACTTTCACTTTGATATTGGCATGAGCATCAGCATCCGCGTTGAAGTTGAAGGGAATGATAAAAATTGAGGATTTCTCCATCTCGATATTAGTGAGAAAACTAAAAGACGACGAAGAAGAAGAAGACGGAGAAATGCCGATGACGATCACGATTAGTTTCTATAGACTGTGGACTATACATATATTTATATTTGTACAGATATATACGATATTATTATGTACACACGAAAAGAACATTATTACCTTTATACAGAGGAGAGGCGAAGGAGTGAGTGAAAGTTTTATCTGTAGAGAAATGGAGAGAGAGAGGACAAACATACGTACACATTTATTCTGTATGTACGTAAGTACGTAGAGATATTAAAGGGCATTCATTTTTGTGACGTTCATGTTGATACTGGATTTCTCTCCCTCTCTCTCTCTCTCTCTCTCTCTCTCTCTCTCTCTCTCTCTCTTGGTCCTTTTCTTTTTTCCTGTGGAACTGGGGAAAGATTGATTCGTATATGTGTGTGAGGAAGAGAGAGAGAGAGAGAGAACTGAGGAGAGTCCGAAAGGCATTAGATACGGAAGTGGGTCCCGAAGAACGCCATCCACGTCAGAGACACGCTTTGCTCTTCCAAGATAAACGGCCGCCTTCTTTTGTTCAGATGCCTCTCTTTTCCTTTTTCGTTTCCTCGCGCCTTTTCACCAAAAAAATATCCTTACTGCTTACTCTCTCTCTCTCTCTCAGAGTCTCACTAAGTCTCTCTCTCTCTCTCTCTCTCTCGCTCTCCTCATTTCTTCACAGTTTTTTCTGGTGGTGCTCTTTTCGGGAGTTTGGGAGGGAGGAATGAATGTGTTCTAGGTCCTCCTGTCATGTCTCACCCACCTATTGATGGGTAGCGTAGACGACTGTTTTCTCTATCCTGCTGCTCCACCACGATAAACTTTTTATACACACATGGAAAACTGACGCAAAGAAATGTACTGAGACTAGCCAAAAATTGAAGGAGCAATCTGCACAGAGGACACAGAGAAAGAGAAAGAAAGAACATGAAGATTTCATGGGCTTAAGTCTCTGTGTATGAAATGAAATGAAATGAGTGTGTGTGTGTGGCTGGTGCAATTTATAATACAGAGGGAAAAAATGTTGGTGAAAAGGAGGTGTTGAAAAAAAATCTTAACAAATTGAAATATATTTTTTGCCTTGGTTTTCCTTGGCTGTGTGTGTGTGTGGTGGATGTGTGTGCAAAATATGGGAGTTGGATGGTGGAGAAGAAAGAGGGGATGGTTGGATGTTGATAAATGACAGGAAAGAGAGGTATTTGCGAGTTTCTTAC
This sequence comes from Gisinianus flammeolus, assembly GCA_034699125.1. NCBI lineage: Eukaryota > Metazoa > Arthropoda > Collembola > Symphypleona > Katiannidae > Gisinianus > Gisinianus flammeolus. Next base: position 84,736 of record JAIUND010000288.1, read on the forward strand.
GATTACGATTAGCACCCAGCCGCTAATGTTGGGTTATTTATTTGTTGAGGACGATGACGACGACGACGACGACGACTGTGTGTGAGGGCCCGGGATTAATGATATCCAGCTTGATGATACGGCCGTTTTTAGCAGCTCTATACCAATACCAATACAAACACACATGCGAATATGTATAGGTACATACGATTACGATTACGATAGAAACATAGATGAATGAGGAAATATTATATAATGGGCTATATCGTGTTGGTGCTGGGTGTTAGGTTTTATGAAAAGGTTTATACATATAATTTCTCATGCATGTGGAGCTACAAACTACAAGTGCATACAACCGGATTAAAGATTTAGTGGGAGAGAGAGAGAGAGAATTGTGCTGTTTATATCAGTGTGTGGGTTTTCATGGGACAAGAAATGAAAAGTGTGTGTGTGT